>KV428265.1:0-31740 GCA_001632355.1 Sistotremastrum suecicum HHB10207 ss-3
CTCAAGGGTACCCAGAGGTAGTAGTCAGAGGGTATTTTGGGTGCTCAGTGGGCATAAAAGGTCATGTATTCATCATATATTGCAGCATATGGCATCAGGAAAAATAAGGAGTCCTTTTTAACTTTAGAGGACTTAAAAGTACTCCAAAGTACTCCAAAGTTGAAAAAGGACTCCTTATTTTTCCTGATGCTACCTGGTCTTTTTATGACTGGTTGCAGTTGCCAGTCATGCAGAATTTTGGCAGGCAACTAGACCAGCAGTTACCAGTCACAGGCAAAAATGGAAAAGTACAGTTGTAACTGGACATTCAAAGGCTAACAGAACAAGACACTGCTATCTACATGGAGCTATTTGCTTATTGACTCAGACACCAATAAAGTAGATTCTACAGAGCTATTCATAGTTGTACTGTTCCTCATTGATTGCTTGAAATAAATGCCATGCCTTTGAGCACCTACAAGGAGGTATTCAGCCACTGTCCTTAATGTGGCTGGTGTGTGTACACCCAGCCCTTCACACTTGTTCTTCAACATATGCAAAGCAGCCAAAGCCACAGGCAGACCAACAGTCTTTGCCATAGCAGTTGTGCCAGTGGTACCATACTCAATCACAGTTGATGAGAAGACCATCTCTGGGGCATTGACACATGCCTGCTTTGAGCTTGCAATGACTTCATGAGAAAGAACAACCATGTCTTGCTCCCCTGGGCCATAGCTGAGCTTATATGACAGGATTGTTGTCAGGTAATCCAATGGAGTTCTTGGCCCATCAGGCATGGGGGGAAGGTGGCTATCTGCAGATGGATTCAACAAATCCAACCACTGGAGGGTGTTGACCACATCATCAGAAGCATATGAAGGTAGGATATCTGACAGACATGAAATAAAGGATGCAAAGTCCCTCACTGGTGAACCAGATCTAGAACCAAGCACCTTGAAAGGAAGCTCAGACCATCGACTTGGATTGATGAGGGTAGAGTTGTCAAGAAAGCCAATCTCTTTAAGTCCACTCATAGTGCTGCTGAATCCAGGATATCTGTCAAAAGTATGTAAACACACAGCACATAGAAATGCACCACAAACAATAAAGTTGTATACCTGAGTGTTCCTCTGAGCAAGGATCTCAGACCAGGATCAAGGTTGTACTCCTTGGCATAGGGCAGACTATCCCTATTTGGAAGACCTTCAAGCTTCAAAGTCTTGCTGATAGGAACCTGCTCAAAAGCAGACTTGAGCAAATCAGAACCAGGAATAAAATATTCCTTGTTGTTCAGCCTGAATGCTGCTGAGTTCTGAGCTGCAGACAGAACACCCCTTGGGCTCCAGGAAAACTTGTATCCTAGAGGAACATCTGCAAATTGTGGGGCTGGAAGACCACCACAGAATGAGATGAAAGATCTGGGTTCATAGCCTTGAGATTTGACATGATCAAGCAATGCAAGAGCAGAGCAATGATCAAGACCAGGGTCTAGGCCAACTTCACAGAGAATCTGAATGCCTGCCTCAACAGCTCTATATGTAATGACATCAGTGACATTCAAGAATCATACCATAGATGCAAAACAGACCTGTTATGTAATGCCTTCATTTCAGGAGAGACATAAGATGCATTGACAAGATTCTTCCTCAATTTGATACAATGTTCAGCAACAATGGGATGCAGAGAAATAGGTAACAGGCTTTAATAACACAAAGTTGTTCTGTCAGTCCAATGCTGAGAAACTAAGGACTATCTAACCTGATGACCACATCTGCTTCAGAGATCAGAGACTGCAGCTGATTTGCATCACTTATGTCAAGGAATTTGGCAGTAGCATTCTCAAAAGGTGCTATCAATCTCTCAGCCTCTGCCAATTGATTGCTTGCTAAACACATGACATACTATGATTACCATCTTTTCAAGAAGAGATGCTGAGTTACTCACCAACAAGTAATCTCATCTCAGGATGGGAACATATCTCTTTGACAACAGGGCCTGCTACCATCCCACTTCCCAGAAGTAGAACATTCTGATGTGGTTCAGAGCTTGACAACACCTTATCATCCACAGCTTGAACGGCATTGAGATGATGCGACAACCACTGATAAGCAGGTTCCAGTTGGCCCTGCTTTGCAATTGTTGCTCGGGCAAGGGCCTGCATGATATGGCTGTCACTTGACTCCTCTCTCGAGCTTTGATATTGTCGGACGACGGCCTTAAGATATTGTTGAAGTTTAGTTGAGAAGTGAGTGGATGCGTCCAAGGGCAGTTCAGATGGTAGGATATCGATCGACATGACTTGGACATTGTTGTCGGTTCGGAATGTAGGATTGTCAATCTATCAGAAGTCTCAATTCATTCGCCTGGAACTCGAGTACGCAGTCTATCGAACCTTTGTTGCATGCGAGACAAACTCGAGTCCACCCTATAGAACGTCGTCATCGAAAACGGTGCGAGAAAAGGTGCGCTCAACTGACCTCAATATCGCAAGTGATATCCGCCACCGATAATCGACGGACAGGACCATACAGCTTCCTTGATGTGGCAACGGCATGCGAGAGTTGAGATGTCGTCATGAGTCGAGGGAAGCCGGTCTTCCAGCCGATGCCGTTGACAAATACAGTAAGATGTGGGGCAATCTACGCCTGTTCAGCATCACTAATGGATGGAAGTAGACTGTGAGTACCTTCTCGTGGAAATACGAGCTGTAGTCATTGGGATTATCGTAGTAATCTCGACGATCATACGATAGCCCGTTCTTGTGCTCCAGATACGTAGAAGGATTCGCATGCACAACATAGACCTGTATAGACGTTAATTTGATGCTACGTTGTTTGAACGATGAGAGTGACCTTGCGAAGGTCGGCTTCTGGATTGGCAGTCAGAATTACTAGGCTTGCGCGAGGAGGTAATTTGTTACTCACGAGTGTTGGAAACGAGGGCAGGTAATTGATCGGCTGGACAAATCTCGATCGGGAGATGCTTCAAAGTATCTAACACCCCGCTCGCGACGTTTCCAGATCTGGAACATCAAAGAATGTCATGACTTTAGGTATAGTTGGACTGGAAGCTCACGCACCCAGTGACGCCAATGACGAACGGACCTATGGCAGGCGGCGTACCCTCGGTCGCTATGCGATCGCCTATCTCGGACAAGGCTCGATGCAACTGAGTCATATCACGGAACGAATAGGGTCTGGGCAATTGCTACAACGAGGTGAAAAGATCGATGAGTAAATTGCACGCATATAGGAAGAGAAGACTAACGAGAAATGGCGATGCAACGCCCATCGATAAATGATCATGTGCACTCGACACCAAACCCTCAATCAACCCCGCAACACCAGCATAATACCCAAAGCCAATCGCTCTCTTTCCATTATCGTCCGTCAGAAGCTCATAATCGATTAAAGTGGGTAGAAGGCGAGATGCCGCAGATGTATCATCCAAAGATACGAATTTAGCAAGGAGGGGCATGTTGTATGCTTGGCCCTTGGCGGAATGAGAGAACATGAGGTGGGTACGGGGAATACCATCGACGGGAGACGTAAGGACTTCGTTCAGAGGGACTTCTTTGATCCCAACGACTATATGCGCAGGTTCGAGCGTATCATGGACGACCGCGCCAGCCTGTGTTACCATATACCTCAGTCGTAGTAATGCTTGCGAAGACAGAGCGACATACCTTGATATATTCCGACGTAGGAAATATTCTCCTCGCGCAATCTTGGATCAAAACGCGAACATTCTCTTCTTGGATGAGGGAAGCGACGGCATCAGGCGTCAGCGGTGCGCGACGCTCCCATATCCTTTCTGGATCTTCTCTCCTTATCCCTAGCGTGATTGGTCCTGCTCGACTGGTGGTAGCAAAAGCATTCCTCCCACCGCCAATGCTCGAACGAGTCATCCAGATGCGACCACAAGTTCGAAAAGCGGAAAGACGAGAGGAATGGAGGGGTGGGACGCGTGAGATCGAAAGCATAGGCATTCAATTAGAATTATATCGGGAAAGAACAGTCGTATGAAGTGTCGCAAGTCGTTCAAGACTCTCGAAAGTCGCCTTCAACAGCGAATGGGTCGTTGAGTCACCCACAGACTGAGTCGACGAACAAGAGGTTCAACCCCCTCAAGATCCGAAACGGAGGAAGGTCATCCAGCGCTATGCAGACCAGTACGGACAATGACCCGCTCCTAGCACCAATGCTAGACTCGGCGTGTTTCACTCTTGATCGTGTGCTCCGCCCGACCGCCCGAGACGAGCGAGATGGAGCAACACAAGGTCACGGCAATCAATGTTGGAATAGGAGGCCAGTCCGTATGACCGGACCTTCATGCTCTTCAGAGTGTTCATGTGTTTCTTCGTTATGCTTATGGTGACGTTGATTAGACCGATTTTGGATTGAGGGTTGTCGAGTCTCCGAGGAGATTGAGCTGAGAGTGCAGTGACGAAGCGAAGAAGCCGCTAGCGCGGTCGGCGCTTATGATAGTCGGGCGCTATACAGAGTGTAACTCTTCGTTAGTGTATTGATACGATAAGGATTGATGATTAGTGCATATACGATGCTGATATTCGATACTCGATACTACTGGTAATGGAACTACTAATTACAATTTGACTTCACTTCACGAAACAAACGTACGAAAGCTAGCAAACACTCGAAAATTAATCAACACATCAAACGACGAATACGGATATCAGTGGTGGCACAAGGGACAAGGAGCACATGACGGACGGACAGACGACAGGAGAGTTACGACAACTTACGACAATCCTGCCGTCACATCTCATGTTATCCCATCGCATTCTGATCTTCCATTCCTTTCTGGCCCATTCCATCCGTAGTCGTACCCATCGATTTACCGACTTCTTCGTTATCAGCGATAGCATCAGGAGTGGCAACTTGCGCAGTAGGCGTTACACTCTGAGGAGGTGTCGTAACTTGAGAAGCCTGAACGACTTCCCTCGCCCTTCCACCTCTCTCAATACTGGCCTGCGTCCTTCCCCCATCCAAAGGGCTCAACGGACTGCTCTTGAACCTTCCCTTAACAATCGCCCTCCCAGCCGCCGGTATTCCATCGACACCCAAACCAGGGCCAGGGGCACCAGGGACAGGCGTCGAAGCTCCAGAAGACATCCTCGCTTGACGACCGCGGAGAACGACCTCGGTCAACAACGAAGGGGTAGGCGAGCTCGCGCGAGGAATCGTAATAGTATGCGGCGCGACGGGGGCAGGATGAACGACCGGAAGAGGCATCGAGGGGTGGAATGTCGGTGGAGGTTGAGGCTGCCCAGCCGGAGTGGGGGCAGGTAGCCGAACTACTGGAGAATCGTCCTTCTCCCCGTATCCTACAAGTCCAGAAGCAGGAGCAACAGAGAGCGTAGCCGATGTGGAAGTGCCATTATCTGGAGTTTGAACCATCTCATGTTCATCGCCCGTAGGCGAAGGCGTTCCACTCTCCTTGATGAAACCCAGTCCACTAGTCTCCACAGTTGTTTTCTTCTCGTCCAATTCACCAGAGCCTGCACCACTAGCGCCTACGCCGGGAGGAAGAGAGTTATCAGGAGCAAGAGCGACGTGTCCACCTCTGGGAGTGCCGGGTGCACTCCTTGTCCTTAATATCCCACCCAGACCAAGGCCTCCAAGTCCCAGATTAGGTACAGAGACTTTCGGGACGCGCAAAGCAGAAGCCTTGGCCTTGGTGGCGCCCGTCAAAGCAGGAGTACTGGCGGTCATCGAGTTCTTGGCGCCGGCACCGACGCTAGCGATGGATGGGAAGTTGGCATTGGACGCGTTGGGAGCGGACGCTGGGTGAACTTGAGGTGCCGAGACTGCACGTTCGGCTTCTGGGGGGACGTATGACGAGGCAGGGAGTGCATTGGCACCTCTCAAGTCAAACTCATCGTAGATCTCCTCTCCGATCAATTCTGTACACCAATCAGCAACCTTCATAAATAACTAATGAATTGGCAGACGTACCTTCGAGGACATCTTCGAGAGTTATAATTCCCATTGGATTAACGTGAGTATCGATCTTACTCAAGAACTATCAACTCTCATCAGTATCACATCGAAACAGGCGGAGGAGGGATGGAACGCACATTCTCGGCATCAGCTTTAGCCATCAACGCATCAGCAGGCATACTCTGCTCTTTCCCCCCAAGCGACACATTCATACTAACACATTCTTTCCTCTCTTTCTTTTCCTTCTTTTTTTCTCCGTTGCCTTTGGAATGGGGATGAGCGTTGCCGAGTTCGGCGTCTCCTTCATCGTCAGACGAAGAATCGCTGTCGCCCAATCCAACTCTATTCAGGAACCGCCTCGTCATGGCTGGTTTCGCAGCTTCCTTAACCGAAGCAGCTCTCCTACACTCCATTCATCAGCCTCGTCGTTTCTTGCCAATTTTTAGTGGCGAACGTACTTTTGAGAATACCGAGAAACGATGGCCATATGGCTCCTTCCCTCTTGGAATCGATCAAGGACTTTCAACAGCGGCTCGTCGAACGGGATTGACGGGACAGCGTTGAGTGGAATCGAAGACACAGGCGTTGCATCTGATCACATCAACCGATCATCAGATCGAAGTGAGAAGATTGGCAAATAGACTTTGAGTCAGGAACGGACCTTCAGGGTCTAACAACACGCACTGCACCACAGATCAGATACGGTATAGCATAGTGATGGCGAAAATGGCTCACTTGTTTAACAAGTAGAATCCCGATAATCTTTTTGGTCTTTTCGGTTTTGAGTGGTTTACCCGGTACTGGGATCGATATCTCTTCAAAGACCGGTATACGCGAATGGCCCGTCTATTCCCGATTAATATCGCAACAGACGACTGTATATGCAGTGAGCTCACTTTGTGGATCTCCGTGAGAGTCGCATAATCCAGCACTGCATCTCTCGAAAGCATAAACACCTGAACCCTCATCAGTCTGTCGCCAATAACATACCGAGATGGAGAGACTTACGCGATTGATAGGACTCATTGCATCTTGCACGACTTTCTCCTGGAGGTCCAGAGTATGTCCGATAATAGCCGCTGTATCATGTTTGAGCTCCCCACCGTGGGATTGGGGATGATCAACTGCGTGCATTGCTATCAATTCCTTCAACTCTAAACATTGTTAGTGTGGGAATGTACAGAAAGGGTGAAAGGCAGTACCTGCGCGCCTGTAGATTATACCGTGGTGCGGTCCGAGAATGAATTCGAGGAGTTTCGCAACGGGGAATGCGATGATCCACTGTAATGAAACATATTAGCATCGCCGACATAGATGAGTAAGGAGGATGCGCAGTTGACTAGGTGGCCGAGCCCGAATAGGGTCCAGGGTGGCGTACCAAGAAAGGAGACGGAACGTACGAGGGCATAGATGAGTATACGAGTTGGAATGACCATTTTGGCTCCTACGTAAAGACCATATCGTGTACAGATAGACTGTGGGATGATCTCAGCGAATCTGGTAACGTGTCAGCCATGCATCAGGAGCACGCGAGGCCGGGCTTCGACAGCTCGAAATTCCATGAGAACGTACATGACGATGAGCACGGTGGATATGACGACGGCTTGAACGCCGCCTCCGAGAACACGGTCGGATATGACAGGAAGCGTCTCGTTTACGATCATGTTTGCTAGGAGAAGGGAGACGAGTAGGAGGTGGCCGTTCTTGCGAATGGGCAAGATCTTTGCCGCATATTTCTTTTGTTCGCTACATCCTTATGAGCCACTAAAGTTAGTCCAACGAGAGCGAACGCACGGTGAACCAGACATAGAGAGAACATTGAGCTGGGTCTCATCCAAACTCATGTATCCCAGGGTAAGCCCCGCAAAGACACCGGAGAGGATGACGAGGACCGGGATAAGGAGAGCAAGGACGACATTGAGAGCCTTTGAGCCTTCCGCTCGCTTTATGAGATGATTAACGGTGGTTTCATCGAGATTTTGAAAGAAATGGGGGACAATCATGCAACGAGTAACAGTTCAAGTGTCTCTCCGCCAAATTACGTCTCTTATCCAGGCCAAGCCTTTCGTGGCTGTGCCCGGCGCCTGTCTCGGCATGGCGTGGGTTTCGGCACTGACGTAAGCAGCTCATTGCCGAGACACGGGTGTCACATGTGACGAGACGTGAGTTTTCTCTTTGTCTGCGATAACGATGGCACCGAACGGACGAAGCAGGAAACATCGCGAGCCTGAGCCGACGCAGGCAACACAGGAGGAGCCGGAAGTCGATCTTGACGGCGGAGACGATGACGAGCCAGCCACTGCATACGAGGTTCGTGCCACCTTAAGTCTCCTGCATTGTCCCTGATCTCTTCGTAGGCAGAAGAGAAAAAGGCGCAGCAACTAGTCAGATTGGCTCTGTTCACGGAATACAAACGCGGTCTTTTGAAGCGCGATGAAATCAACAAACGAGGTACGCTCTCTCTCGGCTCTTATATTGCCTAATCTAACGGCCGCAGTGCTCGGAACGGGTACACGCTCGTTCAATCACGTCTTTGAACGCGCCCAAACAATCCTGCGCAAGACGTTCGGAATGGAACTCTTTGAAGTCCAAACCCGCGCAGAACGCGACTCCGCCGACAAAGAAAAAGACGGCGAGTCGTCCAGACGAGGCAAGAAAGGACCCACATCGTCCAAAGCATACATCCTCCGGTCAACCCTCGACTCCGCCCTCATCGAAGCTGCGAATGTGAAAGATGACAAGATCAACGCTGAGGAGAATCGAATCGCCCAAGACGCCGAACATAATTCAGAAGATGAAGGCGACTATGCACCAGAAGGCACGCTCTTCGCGTGGCGTCATGCAGATCATCTCGGATCCATTGGCGTCCTCTATGTCATTCTTGCTCTCATTTTAGTCAACGGTAAAGAATTGCCAGACAGTAAGCCCCTTCCTCCTCTCCCTTCCACTGTATCTGACAAAATAAAACAGTGCAACTGCGCGGATACCTCAAGCGTCTCCACCTCCCAGCCAACGCTTCTCTTTCCTTCCCAATCTATACCGTCCGTCCACCGAAACCACCCACAATCGAAACACTCCTCACCCTCTTCCAAAAACAATCCTACCTCGACAAAGAAAAGACCTCCGCGGCAGGCGGAAACACAGGAAAGAAAGGCCGTCCATCAGCCGCAGCAGGGAACGACGATGGTGATGCCGCGTTTCAATGGAAATGGGGTCCGAGAGCATTGGCTGAGATCAGCGAGAAGGCTGTTGCTGAGTTTGTTGTCGATTTCATGCTGGAGAAGAGAAGAGGGGAAATTGAAGAGGAAGAAGAGGAAGATAATATCACGGATGCCGAGAGAGCGAAGAGGAGGAAGGCTAAAGAAGACAAGTTGCAGAAAATCAAGGATCATATGACGGAGAGCGTCAGGAGGGATGCGGGCGGTACTTTGGCCGACTATACCGCTGATTAACTTATCTTTTCTCGGTCTAAACTATCTCGTACTAATCTATATCCATGTATACAACAATACTTTCTTGGTTGGGTTTCACTTGCGGTCCCGACATTCGATGCCGCTCGACCGGGGCGATCGATTCGTCTCGATTTTCTTTCTCTTCGTGATTCGTGGGCGAATTCTTTTGCTAAGTATACAACGTACATCCATACATCTACACTAGTACTACTACCGTGATCACCCGCTCCCAAGCTCACAAACAAGCACAGCACAACAATTGCACAATGATATCACGAAACAAAGCTAATCACAAAGCTCTCACCTAGACCCATCTCTGAACAACAACACTGCTCGCCAGCCCTGCATCTTTAATAGTGACGCTATCATCCTCCAAGATGCGATTCGGGAACGTCGTTCCGATGGTGTATGCACGTGCTGAGGAGCCAGGCCGGGATCTATCCAGCATATCAATCAGTATTGAGGACAAAGATGGACGAGGGAAAAGACGAGGATGACTTACGCGTTGATAAAATTGCGAATGTCACCGACTGTATGCGTGAAATTCATTCGACAGACCAACCTACAACTCATTAGCCTCAGACATATGGCTTGATGTAGGACTGGGACGTACCGTGTTCCATCAGCCAATCGAACCTGCACACTCGTCGTAGGCTGCGTCTGATCGACTTCAAATCTTGGCTGTCCAAGTGGCACATCTGCTGCTCTGCTCGTAGCAGCCGAACGCGCGGGAGCAACAGGAGCCCCATAAGCACCCACAGGAAACGCCCCTGGCACCGTCTGGCTCGCCGTCGATGATGATGGTCGTTCAACCCCCGTCACAACAGGACTGAAATCTCCCAATCTCTGCCCCGCGCTTTCAAAAGGCCCAACGGGCCTTTTAGGTGGTTCTTTATAATCTTCATCCATCCTTCGTGCTACGCGTAATTCCACGGGTTGGCCGACTCTGACATTCAATACTGATGGTGGCGCATGTCTGAGCGTATACCATCAGCGAATGGTCGAAAATGAAGGAGAGGGGGACTTACCCAGTGTTGATTTCCCCGAGCAGTTGAGCGTTCTCTGGGACTTCGTACCTCAATAACGGACCGTCCTCTACACTAAATCCATCCCTCCAAAATGTGATATTCCGAATTGCAGTTTCTTCGCTCTCTTCTCCCTCTCCATCTTCAACAGGAGCATTAGGATCTGGAACGAACGAAGAAGGGACTTCGTCTGAGCCAAGCGTGTTACCGCCTCCGGTGAAAAATGTGAATGAAGGTTGTTGGGAGGCTTCAGGTGCTTGTGCTGGACCTCCTCTGTGTTTCGATGAGACAAGTTCAATCCCTCATGCCTGACTTTGGAGTTTGCAGACGTACTGTTGCGCCTTCTTAAGAATATCACGAACGAGCTGGTTCTTTGTACTTTTTGCGGGACCCTCAACTGATATCCCGCTGAAATCAAAAGTCATCAGAGATTCGCCGCATTAGCAAAATAGCTGTAAATACGAACCTCCGTTCACCACCCGCAAAAAAACTCTGCGGCTCATCATCCTCATCTGCACCTGCTCCCGGGCCCCCTGGAGGCTTAGGCTTAGGCTGCGTATGCCCATGTCCGCCACTCGGCTGTGCAGGAATATCACGCAATCCAGCGATTCTCGCTCCCCCTCCAGAAGGCCTAAATCGAAACACAAAACACAGAACATAAATCAATGTCTCAATCATAAAGCTTCTTCGAGAAAACGCACAATCCGCCTCGTCTAATACCACTCGATCGTGGTTGCGACGGCTGTGATTGAGACCGTAAGCCAGGTATTTCAACAGGTGCTCCAGAACCTAGGACACGTCCGCTCGAGACTTGTGGTTGATCTTCTTCATCGGACATGATCGACAGACGTGATGATGCAAAGTTAAGTTAAACGCGTTGCGTTGCGTAAGGGCTGCCAGTTACGCGCGGCGTCGGAGTTAGAATATTCGACCGAACATCCGAGCGCTCGCAGCCGCGAAGGGAAATGAGCGAAAAGAAAATGGATAAAGATATTAAAATGGCTGTAGGCCAAAAGTATATCACAACGTGTAATGATGGGACGAAAAATCAGAAAGATGAGAACTCAAGGTGGTTATCCAAGCCCGAACACAACACTGACGAGATCTTTCCATCCCCGTCGAACGACCAACTGCCTCCGTCCGTCCCTCGCAGCCAACCACTCAATGAACAAAGCATCCAACTCGCTCAGGGATCCTAATCCAAACGCAGCCATCCTCTTCGGAGATAAAATAATAGTCGTCCGAGGCTGTAATCCCGATGACCCTGAAAGCACCTCATCAAGGACCGAAAGCAGAAACGCAGTATGCCGGTGGAAGATCTCCAATAACGCCACTATAACTGCCGTGTGCGTGCGCGTTCCAGAGGCAAGAGCCGATCCTCCTCGAATGGTAGGCGTTCGGCTCAACATCCGAGGTTCTGAAATTTTAGCCGTCGGGTCGTCGGTCATCTCTTCGGAGAGTTCTTCGCCTTCAACGTCGAAACCATCCCGCTGGTTCGTGGGTCCCTCTCCCGAGGCACACGCGGAGACCGCACGCCAGTTCCCGGACATGAGACTTGCGCAGAGAACACAGGCGTCTTCGTAGATCCTCCATGGGTCTGCCCATTTCATATTTCTTGCACCGCCTTGTTCTAACTCATCTTCGCGCAGTACCTTCTCTACCTCATTCCACTAATAGCCGCATTTTTAAGTCCGGGTAATGGGAGTGATTATAAGGATCACTTACCAATCGGATGTCACTCCATGTAAATCTGACACTAACGAGACTCCACCCTCCGTTAGAGCCCTTCTTTGATCCCGACGCTTGTCTCGATAAATATAACGCTGGACGAGTTCCGCGATTTAGCATTTGGATCTGCTCTAGCCCCGTCGTCAGATCAATCACGATATCATATAACCACGGTTTCTCCAGGAAAATTTTGTCTGTCGTACATGCTATCCATCCGGATGATGAATAGCTCTTCAGACCATCAATGTCATGCAGTGTAATCATCCCCAGTACTTTGGGTGAGCGGGCAAGCGTTCGTGGGTATAAGCCAGAGACGTCAGATAGGTCAGCGAGCCCTTGAGCAAGCATGCAAGCGGGCTCTACGGCGGGATGCGTATAGATGAGCACCCGGCGACCTCCGAGCACATGTTTGTAGAGGGTGAGCGAGGATGGACCGAGGATGCGAAGGAGGTGGGGCAAGTGGAGTAAAGGGTGATTAAACTGGTCGAATGAAAAGCGTGCACAGCAGCGCGAACTGAGTTATTGGAGAGGTATAATAATCTGGAATGACACATAGCTCACCGAAGGATCTTTATTTAGTTCTTCTTGCCAACCATCCCAATCACTATCGACAGCGCCCGCATCCACTGCTTTGGTTTTCGCCGGGACATATTGACAACGCTCAAAAAAGTCATCAAGAATACCCCAATTTTCAGGGGTTTCATCTAGCAGGTCAGCAAGGCGCTTTAAAGCCTTGATGTGCCTCCAAGGTCTTGGTCGCGTGCTAGCAGGTGACACAACTATTCCCAGAGATTCTAATCTGAATCCACGCATGCCCGCCTCAGATGTCTTCCGCCGACGAAATAAACATAATCCCGGGTTCGAATCCCTGTTAAAATATCTGTAGCGCCCGATAAGATCAGAATCTTGCGTTATGTAAGACGGACAGGCGGAACGCACATCACATCGTCGTCGACTTGGTGCAAGCCACTTGGAAGTGCACTAAACTCAACACCCTCTAAAGATACCTCCGAGGGACCTGAATGCCGAGACAGGGTAGTCAGCAAGGGCTACTGGTGCTATTCGAAATGCTCGAACCCCCTGAGAGCTTACGAGACCAATCGACGATATTTCCTCGAGTTGCATGAAATGAACAATGGAAGATGGCGACTGTACATATTGGATGCATAAGCAATCGGGCTCTAGAAGGCTATAATCGCCTCGAACTCACGGAGATCTTTCGGGTTCTCGTCGACGATACTCATAGCACTCTCGAGGGTTTCTTGGTGTGAATAGAATGAAACGAACGTGTGTTAGAAGAGAGCCAGGTTGGGAGGCTGAGCAGAACCAGTGCCAGGATTGCTTCCGTGGGCCAACCGTTGTCGTCGGATGACAGCGATGGAGGCGTTGGCGGACTTCGAATTATTTCTGCTTCCTTCGAACTTTGTGATGGGAAAGTTCGTCTGAGCCCTCAAATCGACATTCGCGAAGACTTGTATTCGGACTAGTACGTCTAGACCTATGCCCCTGATTTTTCATGAGAACGCCCTGCAAGATGATCATTTTCAGTGGATGATCCCTGGATACTTGTGTCTCTGATCCCGACTTTCGGCGAAACTCTTTTGTGAACCAGTTCGTCTTCAGTCTGAGCACTCGTTTGAAACGTATAATACGGCGAACCTTTCTCCCGGAAATATACCTCGGACATCCTCGGTGACCCCTTTACCAAACAACTTCACGTCCACGCCAGTCTGGCCAACCTTATGTTTTATCTCAGTTCACTCACCCCTTCAGGCCTTTTTCCACGGCCTCTCACCCAGGGAAGTCTTCCTTGCACACGCCCCAACGCTCGGACTGGCAGCCGGCTTCGTTGACCCTTACTATCCGGAGTATAGCCTCCAATCGGACTAGTGGTGCGGTGCCTTCGCGCCGATCATTGCTAGCGCCGTCACAAAGCAGGCGTTCGCTGTGGTCGTGATTGGAGCCGTCAATAGCAAGCGTGAAGAGGCATAGTCATGACTGGAAGATATGTCAGGCTGCTATCATACACATGAGGCGAGATCCAAGAATACAAATCGGTTCCGATGAAAAAGATCAAGAAAACATTTCAAATCATGAACAAAAAAACTGATAAACGGAAAAATCAAAGCGATTCGATAACCATCAAGAAGCGAAGGAAGCATGAATTTTCAACCCTGTTGCCACAATAATTCCCTAGCCTCAAAGGCCCTCTCGTAATCGTCCAATCCATTCTCCATTCTAAGAAATAGACCCAGTTCTTCGTCAAATTGCTCGTGTCTCCGTGCACTCCTGACTAGCTTATGGGCTCGTCTTGCTAAATCACTTTGCCCTGTCGGATCTCTTCTGAATGCCTCTGCTTCGAGAGCACAAGCTTCCTTGACGACCCGAGAGACATTCGCCTGACGCGCAGCATACACTGACGCATACCCCTGCGACAGTCTCAACTGCCCTTGTGCTGCGGCGATGACTTGGCGGGCTTGATTGGCGAGGAACTCATATTCACTGACAGATTCGCCACCCAATCTGAGGATCTGGTAGAGACGAGAGATGGCGGTTGGAATATCGGAGGAGGCGTCGTAGCGAGGGGGTGGTGTAGGAGGCCGAAAGTTTAGGTTCATCGTAGCGCCCTGGGGTGGTATCAATGGATGACGGCTCGGGGGCGGGGACTCGGTGAATGATGGATCGACAGGGGGTGGGTGTCCATAGGGTGTTGGGGGATTTTCTGTAGCAGGGCCGATGCTTTCGGTAGTTCCGTTCTTTCTAGCTCTTCGTTGTGCAGCACCTCGTGCGGACCATCGCGCTCTTGCTCTCTCTTGTTCCGCTTGTCGATGACTGCAAATGATCGGAACATTAATCAGCGAGGGAAAACGGTGCCAGAAAGTGGAGGGGTCGTCTAGCGATAGCACAAGGCAGGAGTACCCACCTCTCATAATACCGCCTCTGGGCCTCTCGTGCTGCTTCCTGGCGCTCTTCTGGAGTCTCGTACTTTTTCTTTCTGCCCATAAGATCGAGTTGGCAAAACGTGTCGGAAGAAAAGGATGGAAGGGCGACACGAGGTGCGAATGACGAAGGAGATGGACGTGAGCTTCGTGACTCTTATACAGAACGGAACCTGAACCTGAACATAGAAAGCCGGTATGTAAGCCTGCAGGCATTTCCTTTTTCGGCGACCAGTCAACAGAGCTTAATCATACATCGGCTGTGAATTGCGAACAGCGGCCATATCATAAGGGTCCATGTGTGAAATGAGAGAGAACATGTCAGCTATTATAAATTTTCATACAAGAACCAGCGTACCCTCGGTTGATTCAGATTTTGCCTTGGGCGCCGTCTCTCATCCTAAACGCGAATCGGGGAAAAGGTGATCTTCTCGCTTGTGTTCGGGCCCAATACCCCGATCCTATCTCGGTCTTTGAGTCATCAAAGTCAAATTTCTCGGCAGGAAATGTACTCCTAAATCCCCGAATTCCCGGTCTCCAACTATTTTCGCTCAGCGCAAATCCCTTGCTTTTATTGGTACAGGAAATTTGCTCACCACTTTGTGCAGATCAGCTAGGGCCTCTGTGTAATTCCCAACCATTGAGGATCTTGATCTGGAATCTGAAGATAATCCATCCGGATGTCCGGGGTATATCCTGAAATACCTGACGACCTCTTGGCCCTGATCGTACACTCTTTGCAGAGAGTCGCTATTTTGATTGCCGGAACAATTTATATACCCCTGATCAGAGCTTCGTGGTCTGGCTCACTCCGGGCGATCCTTTCTGATCGAAAGAAGCCGCGGTGCTCTCGGAGACTCGACCTAAATCGCGGCATGTGGCGCTAGTGTCAAGGGCTCTAGACTTCTTCCTTACCCTGAACCACCATCTCTATTGCCACATGGCATCTCCTCTCCCCAACTCGCTCCATTTTTTTCTGGTGGCCTCCACAGTCAGAGCTCGAGCTCGAATTTTGGGTCGCACCCCAAGGCCAACAGTATGGATATGGCCTCCAGGGCCATCACTGGCCATGCCTTCGTCCATCATTACCCAGAGTGGGGCTCTCCGCGTCCGCGCTTCATCTGGACAATGATGCTATCTGTCTCTCTCATGACAATCTAGCCTCATCCGTCTGCTTTCAGAGCTCGAAGCTGCTTCTCGAAGGACAGACCCTGTTTCAGACCCTCTCAACGTCATCGTACGCAGACTGCAAGACTCTATTGCCTCTGGTGCAGTCCTCGCAGATTACATGCTCAATCTGGGACCTATTGATGCGCCCGCCGGAATTCGAGACCCTTCGGAATCGGAGCCTGTCGTGGTAGGGTGCAAGACCGATCCACGGAGCTGCAGAGCGACAGGCCCCTCTTATGACTGCCTGGACGAATCAGGTCTTGGGTCGTGAGTGAGGCGATTCCTACTCCAAAGGACTGCGGCATATGACACCACTTCCTGGGAGACGGGACACCGATCTTTCTATGGGACAAGAAGCTCTCGCATATGCCATCGGAGCACACGGTTATTTAGCGAAACTCTATCGCTTGCTCTAGATTGCCGTTTCCTCCCCCTTTCACCCGCGTGTGAGTCTATGGATCATTCTACAGGAAGTTATCGCCCTTTTCCTACTCATAAGCCTTTTTACAGACCCGTGTCTTGAGTTCGAGTGCGTCGTCTCCGCTTTCGAGGTATGACGCTGCCGAACGATCTCAGAACCTTCGCAGACTACGGCAAATGATCCTACGATATCTTTCCGAAAAGAATTTCGAGGCCAGATCACGAGCACATTGTCCTCGCTTCCCGTTTCAGCCTGTGATGGCCTGAAAATGCAGTATATTGCTCCCAACAGTCCGTTATCACGCCTCGAGGAAAATCTACTAAACCGAGAAACGTCGCGAGCGTATACAGCTCCGATCTCTTGATATTATGCTCTGCCAGTCTTGCGCTATGTACTGGCCAATGACTCAACTTGCCTAGTTTCGCCGTATGACAAACGTTAGACGCCCACGGGGCGCTCTCACTAAATGCACTAACTGAAGTCCGACTCTATCTCTCCATTCCTTTTACGGATATAGCACCTCGGAGGCATTCCTGACAATGCTCTTCACGAAAGTGAAGCGCTGGTTTGAGAGTTGAAGTGGGAGCGTCGCCGAAACGGTCCTGCTATCGGGCCTCAACGAGAAGAGGGCAAGCGATGTCGGCATAGTGCGTTCCATTCTAACGTAACACCCAGATAGCGAAACTGCTTAAATATAGCGATGTCGCTTGGTTCTACGACCCCCTTTCCCATTGCGGAACGAACCAAACACGCCAAGATCGCGAGGCGGCGAGGTCTGGCCACAACAACAATCGAATCATAGACTGCACTTCTCAAGTCGTGTGCTACTGTCGCATGTGACCTATGCATTGAAGGTGTATTTCTCCGTCGTGCTTTGATCAACGTGTGAGGATAGCTCGTGCAATCATCGAGGCGCTCTGCCGATAGACTATCAAGCTATTTAAGGTTCAATTCCGCTGATACGCAACTCCGGACTCGTCGACCAGATACGATACAAGGAATTCCACCTGCATCCACGGTGGACCACGGCGTACGTTACTTTTGTTGGTTCTTGCGCAGCCAGCCAATGCCTCGGTTCGATGGGCATCTTCCCATCATAATGGCGATAAGTTGGCATTCGTTGTTTGTGTACATGTAATAAGGCATCACCAGCAGTCACATATAGTTCTCCCCTGCTGGGACGATATGTGATGAAGACTCCTTTTTCTTTGCAACATAGAAAACTCGAAGTTCTCGAATTACAGTTGGAATATACACTTCACGGTCAACGCTAGTCTTGTACTTGTTAGCCGAATCAAAAATTTCTTCTCCTCGTCGTGCCGGCTCCAATGGCATTGACACTGAATTATGGGAGGGCCGGATCGGTTTTCCGTGGTGACCGAGCGGCGCCAATCTACCGGCAATCGTTCCGGAAGTTCTATTTTGCACCCGTCCGGATATACCAGCCGAATGTCACCCACGTCCAAAGCTCTAACCATCGTTGTTTGTGAGATCAATCTTGGTCTCGATATCATCCCACCGTATAGACTCTATTCTTGTAGCTACGGTGCAGCGTTAGCATTCTATAGTGGTGTCCAGTTCATTTCACATACGAATGATCACACCTTTTCCGTAACACCCATCTTGCTTCACTCGGAAAGCACATCCAATACAAGAGATCTGGTCATCAGGATACAAAGACTGGTTGCCTTGACCATAATATGACCCATCAGCGTAGATAAGAACTTGTTCAAGCCTTGGGATATAACGGCGGTAAAGCTTCAGAGTGTCTTGGATGTGCTCTGCTTTAACAGTAACACTGAATTGGTCAACCAAAAGGATCCTCAGGACCTCGAGGCGGGAAAGACACCCAGATAACCCGGTCATTTCAAGCTTCGCCTTGGTGGCATCGTACAACAAACTCTGTGACAGGACATTCGTTTGATGGACGCCCCCGAATACGGATAGAAGCGGTACTCACAGTAAGCGCTGTTGGGACTCGGATCGCCATAATATGTTTGAGATTTGGCAAAAGCGTCCCGAATTTTACCAGGGTGGCATGAGTCATGGTGTACTCTGTCGACGCTAGATCGAGCGAATGAATGTTTGTGAAGGCGGACACATCACGAGGCCAATTTAAAAAGTGATCAATATATCGCTCTGGACCATTGAGGTGCAGAGTGGGTATGGTCTTTAGACAGGCGGGAGATAATGCGATGAATGGGTGAGTATGCAAGTGTTCAAGCAGAGGAAGCTGCGCAAACGTCTTAATGTAGACGTCCATCAGGCCCTGATGAATCATGGGGAATGTGCACTGGGATCGGATTTCTAGTGTCAGAATTGTAATGCCCACATGCCTGAGAAGAAATTCTGATATCCGAGGGCAAATGACAGTCTGGATACCGACACTCCGACCAATAAAGAAGCGACAGTCGCGTAACTGTGGAAAAGAAAGAGCAGGAAATACGAGCGTAATCAGGTTAATGATAAAAGGATCGCATTCCACTTCGTGTTCTGCTTCGGATTCAACGATTAGAGAGTTTAGTCTCGCCATCTTCGACATACAGGCCACCATATATGGGACCATGTCAACACAACCGTCTTCGATTTGAGTCTCAGGCTGCTTTGGACTACTAATCCTAAGGATCCTGACACTTTCGGCCAGGGATCCTATGAATTCTAGTCTTCTGACAAAGTTCGAGCGCCAGGATTGACCCCACTTGATAGTGGTGCAGGCCCAGATCAGAGGAAGTGTGATTCGGCGCCATGTTTTGTCGACCGAAGCGAGGCTGATTAATTCGTCGGACGAGGTCACAGTGTCATCCCGGACGTGGGCTGCAATAGCCAGCTTCATCTCCTCAGGAAAATGAGGCGAATTCAGCGACAGGACTGTAGAGCATGACTCGAATGCAACAATCATGCTGGAGTGATGGTCTGATATATGCGTATGAGTGGGCCTCTCGAATCGTGTGGATCCAGGATGATAAGAGCTGTGATGAGAGGCGGATGCTCGCTGGCAGAGCGCGAGTTTGGTCAAGTTTGGCCCCGCATGGAGCGTAAACATGCCGCGGTTCCCTGCCACTGCGAAAACAGGTATGTTTACTTATTCTGACGCGCCGACTTGACCGACAGATCCTCAGGTTTCCACTTCGGACAGAAGAGATGAAGTTTAGCGGAGGCCACGAGAGTGATTCCTAACAGTGACATTCGCAACATGTGAATAAAGAAATCCAGTCGAATAATGTCGAAGGTTGAGGAAATTTCGAAGGTGAAGTCTCCACAGCCGATCAGATTCATTCTTGACCATCAATGGAGGAGGAATCCGACTTGAACCGAATTCGGGGAAACCTCACTTCGATTGAAAACCAACACGAAAAGGCGGGAAGTAGACAAGCCATGAGCAGACATGCTGAACGAGCGTTCCAATCGGTGCTCTTTTGGAAGCAGCCACAACTGGTAATAACAGGTGAGTACGAAAATCGACCTCCTATAACTCGATTAACCCACATGAAATGTGACTGCTTCTGCCTGAAAGGTGTTTAATCCAACTGAATTGGAAGAGCATGCACCGCGCAAGGATTCACTGCTCCAAGTTTCCCAATCCTCGGCCACATACATTCAAATTATTGTAACATGACGCCGGGGGGATTTCAGAACGAAGATCGCCAAATACTATGAGCTGGCAATTAATCCTCAAACCATCATTAAAGAGGTAGAGGGGATCCGCAAGCGCCGATATGATTAAAATATTCATGGGCGATGTCATCAGGTGCACGATATTGGACCCATCGCCGTCTTGGGATGGGAATGTGTTGCGATCGATTCCGCGAATGGATTATTATCAAGTACGTTCCCGTTCCTCCAGAGATGCTGAAGGAGCCCAGTTAGATTCCATGATCTGCGGGTCCAAAACAAAGACACACTTGGTAATTTGAAGATTCTTGAGAAAAGGATCGCTGATGCTCACAAGTTTCTTCTGCCTTGAGCAATGCTCGCAGCTCGAATGACCGCAAAGTCGACAGACATGGTTGGTCACTGATCGGCACGCGCGAATGCATGGGTACCGGTGCACGCTTGTTTTCCGCTCATCGCTATGATTCCACGAAGTCGATACAGCATCACTGACAGCGATTCTAGCATGAGAATGCTCTGGAATAATATTTTACGGGGTGCTGCACAGGAAATTGGGTCAAATCTAGAGCCAAATAATGGCCATAGGATGCGTTAGATGATGGCGCTCTCCGAGCTCGAAGTTGTGCGGCGGGCCGTCGTGCAAACATAGCAAAACTCACCCCATCCCTTCCAAACCAAACCATGGTCATAACGTCCTCCATCCTCGGAGTAAAAGGAGTCAAGGATCTCTCCCATAAAGTCATTTCTGAATCGGCTTAACCCTCTTTGCCGTCCCATCATCGATATCTCGCTATGCACCGATGCACAACAATCTATCCCAGATTAAAAATTTCCTCCAGGCTCATATGTCCAGCCCGAGCAACATGACCCATAGTTGTCTCTATACGAGAGAGCAACCTGTCTTGTTCAATTTATCTCGTTGAGGAAGGCCTCCATCTGAGGTTCAGCCTTGCATCGGCGAGTCATCGAGGCAAAAAGCTTGAACTGGATTGACTCTATCGAGCATCCCGCTGTTGCCGTTTTGATTCATGCGAACGCCGGTATCCCTCATTAAGATTTCATGTAACGATTGAAACTTACCAACAGATCTTGAACGGTCTCGACTGCTTTGGTCTCGTATCCGTATCTTCTGTGGGTGTTGAATTAGCTAATTGGCAGGGAACCTCACTCGTCTTCACGTTGTTGCCAAAGTTATCGCGCTATCCAGCATTGCTCTGCCAATTTTCATCTCTGGTGAAGTCTACCTGGTGAAGTCGACTATAAGAATTTTCCTGTGACCAGGAGAATCTCGTATGCTACAGCCCACTACCTATCAAACTCGTTCACCAATTGCTAAGCCTCCAATATCATCGCAACTCGCTGGAAGTCCATATGGCTATCTGCAGGTCGTACTCGTTTGAAGGAGGTACCGATTGGAAGCGACGATGCAAGTAGTGATCCTCGGCATAAGGCCATCGAGGCGTAATCTGTGATGCCGAGCGTTTACCAGGGCATCCCACAACTTAGAAGAACCTTGCCGCCAAAGAACTTGAATATGCTACGATCTCTATCTCATGGATCAGGGCAAGCGCTTCAAGTTCAGTGAATCGCAGTGTGAGCCCCAGCATGATCAATCTCAATCTCAGGACGAGTACAAGGAACCGGATGTTCAAACTAAATCAAGAAAACTTGGGTCGATCTCCAAGACGCAGCAAGGCTACGTTTGAAGCAGATTTGTACCGGAGTTTGTAGCCAACATGACTGCTGGAGAGTCGATCATCGGTCCGGTTACTACCTCTGAGTCGCTCAAGAAAATCCACGGACAAGAAATTCAAGGAGGATGAGGTTCAGATCACAAAGCGAAAAAAGTGATTACCGCGTCAAATTACATATCCTACCTACCATACCGACAAACATTCCGCTCATCATCATCAGGTGTCATAACAGAAAAGAGAAAACGGCGACATTCAATTGGCTCAACGCACGTCGCGTCTCCGAAATTTAGATAGAGAAGAAGGGTTGTTCGTTCGACTGCTGTTGCCCCTGCCTCGCAAACGGATTCGAAGCATGAGGGGCTCCAGTCTGTTGACTGACCAATCTGCCGGCGGAAGTATGTCCGTATCTCAGCAGACCCGTGTTTCCGAACGAATCCAAGCCATCGTCGCTACACATCCAGCGTACGTCAAATTTACATTTTGTGGGACAAAGACAAGGACGTACCGGTTTGCGAAAAGATTCGCAAGATGAGCATGTTGACCGTCGTCTTTCGGAGGTCTCGGAGCAGGCTGTGATTGAGGCTGGGGTTGCGGACTCGGTCCATTCGTATTCAATGAACCGATATTGGGACTGAGTGACGGCACAGGAGGCTGAGGCTGAGGTGACCCCCCTCCAAAGTTCCCCAATGCAAATGGATTATTGGATCCGAAGCCCGTAGGCTGAGGCTGCAATTGCTGCTGTTGTTGTTGGAAGAATTGTTGCTGTTGTTGTTGACGAAGCCATTCTTCTTGTTGGGCTTGTAATTGGGCTTGTTGTTGCATCTGTTGTTGACGCGCCCATTCTTCTTGTTGGGCCTGTTGGAGCTGGGCTTGGTACTGCGCTTGAGCCTGCTGTTCCTGCTGCTGGCGCATCCATTCCGCCTGTTGCTGTTGACGGAGATATTCCGCCTGCTGTATGAACTCGTCAGAAAGAGATCGTCGAGGAATGTGAAGAAAAACTAACCTGAGCTTCCTGTTCGGCGAGCTGTTGTTGATAGGGATTGAAAGCGCCGTACTGAGTGAATTGAGGTTGGAGTTGTTGGTTGTACCCTGCGTTCATATCCACAAGTGGGAAGGGATTAGTCGACTGGACCGGCGCGCTGCGTGGTGTTAGGATAATCCAGAACGATGAGAGAACGAGACGAACCTATCGTCGAACAAACTGCGAGCATTTTGGTCCTCAGTATTCCTCTTCCTCGCTTCTTCCTCTTCTTGGCTCAATCGAATAGCAGCCTGCAGATCCCTCTCTTCACTCGTCATGCCCCCAACACCCTTCTGCTCCTGTGAGAAGCTCTGCTTGCTCGCTTCGATCGCTTTCCTCAAATCATCCTCGTCCTTGTTCTTTCTTTTAGAACTCTGCTGAGGGGGAGGAGACGTCGTCCTAGCTCTCCTTCTGACATTCTCATTTTCCTCATCCTCATCACCTTCAAACGCAGCCCCTCCACGGATCATCCGATCCCTCATACTGGCACGGTTCCGACGAGCTTCACGAAGACGTGATTCGTCCTGGAGGAGACTTGTGATATCTTTGGCTTTTTGACGGACGTTGGCTCCTTGATCTTTGGTATCTTCGTCGACGTATTGGAATTCTTTGAGAGTTTTGATGATGTAGATATTATCGCGGAAATAGATGACCACGTTTTCTGATCCAGAGAGAAGACAGTAGTCCAAGAGAGTGAGGGCCTCAGGTAGAGCTGTGAATATGGTACGATACGCTGGACGGGTGCGTCATACCTTGAAGACGTGCCTCCAGTTCTTTCCCTTATCGTTTAATCGTTTATCAAGCATCTCCATAATCTCCACGAAATCGCTCCTATTTACACGAATGATCAAGGATATTTAGCAATCGAAGAAACGAGTCCGGACGTGGCATGGATGTACGCACTGATTATAAGTCATCTGAGCGATCTCGTTCATCTGAGCACCGGATGGACCCCATGGATCATTCGAAGTAGCATCTCGGACCTTGGCCTGAACATCTGAGTAGCCTATTGCAACGAAAGACCGGTATCAGAGCGTGACGACTGGGAGGAACTCGGGGAAGATTGAGTGACCTTTGGTATAGTTTTTGGCTACTCGAAGAGTGGCTTTTCCAAGATGTTGTAGTGACTGTTATATTCGAGACATTATGATTGTATTCTGGAGGGAAAGAGAGGTGACGAACGCTTGCCATGGGTATAGGGACTGGACGGAGGGAGAAAGCGGACTGCGGCTTTGGGCCGCGCTCGGCGTCGGTGGTCAAATTCGTTTTGTACACTGAGCCTCAACTACGAATTTCCTTATTATCTTTGTTACTAGGATATATCTAGTTTATTGTAAGACTACTCTAGTAATGAACTTCCGGCAAGCAAGCTGCTTGTGCAAGTCCTGATTGCTTCGTGATTTATTGGCCAAAATAATCATGAATCGACTATCGTACAGGTCGAGGTACTTCTGATATCGACCGTATCTTCGTTCCTGTAATGGTTCAAAAGCAGTTGGTTCCCGAGCACGTGCATGCGGACTATATCTACTATCTAGGGCCTTTTGATCGAATTGTTATCGGTGAACAGAAAACAGAAGCTTACTAGCCGTATCTTACCTCTCCTCTTTCTCCGACAACGTAAACGAACCCATCGTTGCTGAACCTTTAGTCCTACGAATGCACCAACGTATACACGTTCATCGACGGACCCAACGAGCACCGGATTTGATGAAGCGAGAGGGGCTCCAGAATGCTGTGTTCCCACGCAGCCTTGCCTACAACCTACCATCATGTCTGACGCAGCGACCAAGGCCAGTATCTTGTCTGAGCCTTTCAATCACTGGCGAAAGCGAACTAATATCCTGGACGAACAGATTGATAGCAAAATGGCCATGTCCCGCGCTCTCGGCGCTGCACTCCTCGCTCACCAGGTCGAACAACTCGAACGTTCCGTGAATACCAAATCAAACCATTACGACTCCAACAATGGTGGCAACCATTGGAGAGGTCGACACAATCGTCACCGTTCCGACTCTCATCCCAGGCAACAGAACGAGGCTCGTCGAGCCAATACGAGAGATGACAATCGTCATGAAGGATCCGATGCCACTCCCACTCCTCGTGTCAACGGCCGCCGTTCCCCTAATGCTGTGAATGGGACTCCTGATAATCAGTCATCTACTGCCGACGTCGTGATCACCGATGCATCTCTCCTTATTCATGCTCCGTCTCAACTCCGGAAATGGTGCCAGCAAAGCCGCTCCGAGACGGTCATCGTCCCACTTGAGGCCCTCAACACTCTCGACGCACTCAAGAAAGGCTCATCTCCCGTTGCTAAGCTAGCTCGTGCTGCTAGTCGAGTCTTGGAGCAGCAGGTTGGGGTGAATGATAGGATCAAAGTTCAGAGAGATGAGGCGTTCTTGCCGTGGGAGGAAGTTATGAAAGGAGTCGAGGAGAGAGGCAAGGTGGAAAACACAGAGAAGGACCTTTCCACCAAGGACGTCGAACGAGCTCAAGCTGCTCAAACCTTCCCTCCTCCTCCGGAATGGCTCCGCCGAACCCTCTGCTGCGCGGCGTACGAAGTCTCTTCGACAAGCGCGCAAAAGGAGTCCGAGTCCGAGAAGAAGAAACCGAGGATCGTTCTTGCTCTGTCTTCTCCTCACCCCGCGTCCGCACCTCATCCCCATGCCAATCCAAAATCTGACAGAGCTTCCGGGTCCCTTCTGCTCACTTGGGCGGGTCTCCTTTCGATCCCAACCATAGTTATTCCAGCCGACCCTCTCCCTCAGCCCTCTCCGAACCCTCCTCATGTCCATGTCAAGGATAGGGAAGCTACGAAACCCGAGAGAAAGAGCTTGGTCGAACGCCCTCCAGCTGCGCTCGCTATGGAAGGGGCCAAGGTGAACGTCAGCACCACCGCGAGCCTCGGTGCTACAGAAGGCAAGAAAGTCATTCGGCTTCTCACGCGTGGCGAAAAGCTAGAGCCGTAACCTCTGATATCCTCTTCGTGCGTCGTTCGCAGGCAGAGTGGCTCGACGAGACTGACATTGATTGATTCAGACCATATCACCTATCATAGGTTATCGCAACCACGAGCGTTGACTGGACGTCCCGAGTGGCAGTCAGCTGACCGTATGTCGCCTCACCAAAGAGATCGAGAATCGGACCTGCGAGTCTTGTCAGATAGACGGTCCGCAGATCAGTAGATCGCACCCGGACTCGGTCTCTCTCGTGCTTTGCATCGTTTAAGCCCTGGACAGTCTGAAAGATCTCGCCTGAGAATAAGACTCTTTCCCGCTTCGATGTTTCAGCCCCCATTCTCTCTTCCTCCTTGACTCTCCAGTAGATCATTGATCATCTCTGGTCTATGTATGCGCGCTTTTTGTTTTGCGGTTTTGCGGTATGGATGCTAGTTCCGTTTAAAAATATGCTTCTTTGGTTCATGTACGGATATGGTTTCTTGTTGATATATATGGTTTATTCAAATGCTCTCTCGACAGGTACAGCATGATTAGATATTATATGCAGTATTTTGAAAAGAAAAGGAGGCGGACTGCATATACATAGGGATGCATTATTGCACCAGGCAGTCCTCAACTCCCTCGGTTACAAAATGGACAGATCAGCTCAAATGGACAATCGTTGTCTGGGTCCATTCCGAGGCCCATAACCTCCTCTTCTCGTGCTGGGTCCATCAACGGGGCCACCTCGACGCTGTGAACTCGAATCTTCACGCCGCGGCGACTTTTGACGAGAAGATGTGAAAGCAATGCTCGATCGTGACCCCGGTGCTGGCTTGTTCTCCGCAGATTCAGCTTCCTTCTTTTGCCGTGCAGCTGAAAGAATGAGGGGGACGTCAATATCCATACAAGACATATCATGATTGATCAACACACCAATCTGATCTCCATAGTCCTCTGCTCGATTACTATGCGGATCCCAAAGCTCCGCAGGAAAATTAGTTGCTGTCTCATCCACGTCGACGAACTCGACGAGTTTGGCGTATAGATGTGGATTTCGGAAAGAGCGATTTTCCATTAGGGAGTCATTGAAGTGTTTTCCTTGTGTCAATTTCAAGACACGAAACTGCGCGAGTTTCTCCTAAGCCACAGAACCTCGTCATCCTCAGGCCTTCGAGCAGAAAAGAGGACGTACTTCGAGTTCGAGATTTCTCGTTTCAGGAGACGGCGGTAATAGCATTTCCTCGTCTTCGTCGACATCTATCGATGAGATAGTCGTAATAAGCAAGGGCGGAGTCGGTTCTCCTGTCATTCATTCACGCCCTCAGCCACACTCATCAGCTCAAAACGTAGCTTGAATAAACGCACGTATATGAGAAGTAGAAGATCCAGCTGTTTGATCCTATCTCAACCAAGCAGAAAGAGAAAAGCCAGCCAAGAGGGAAACGGCTAAGAAAAGTCTCGAAGTGGATTTCTCACATCAGGTATAAAGCTGGACGATCCGTTTCTTGGTGGTGATTGTTCGTGGGTTGATTTGGGAGACTCTCCGTATGATACGAGACCTGCTATGAGTCAGAATGAGGCGCAACAAGTAGTGGCTTATGTACCTTTCATGACTGAGTCTACGAGAGTGATGATGGTTCGGAAATCGTTAGCGCCCGTCGGAAAATTGCCACGCGAGCGAGCATGCAGCCTGGCAAATTCTGGACACTGCAATTGGCCATTCTCGACCAAGTCCTTATGCAACATCTCTATACAAGAAAATATGTTGACATTTGAACTTATTTATATTTTCAGAATTTTTCTCAATTTTATATGGGTGCAGTCTTGCCTTGATCAACAGCGATTTTGTGGTTAGTATGACAGTAGTCGCATTCCACGATGATTAGGAGATCATAGAGAGACGATGAAGCAAGACGCCGAAATCAAAGGTTCATTCACTTATACGGCCTCATTTCGAAAACAAACGGAACATACATTATACGGTCCGAGAGTGTAGATTGATGCTACAGCACTTGCTACTGCATTTCAAACTATATGTTAAAAACAGGAGACCCAGATACGAGGGTCAAGGATGTTATACCCATGATCCCATCGTCCTCGGTTGTCTCGATTCTAGGAAAGTGGATCAGTTGTGATCAGGATACTTAATGCGGTAGCCTACACGGCATTCAGAGAGACCTGAACATGCTCGTTCTTGTTCTGGGGCTTCCAAAGGAAGAACAGGCCGACTTGACCGAACTGAAACCCTTAATTATCAGAAAATAGTACGTCAAACGGGTGAGACTCACGCCAGGTTTGTCAACATTCTCAACGGACGAACTGAACTGAGCAGTCTCAGGACTAAAGGCTTTCTGCACGTCACTGAGTTTCTGCTTCAACGCAGCATTGTCGAGCAATTGTCCGTTTACGAGTGCGGTGACGTTTGTCGCGAACAGCGCATTGAATCGAGAGCTGAATATGTCGACAGGACCATGACCTGCGTGACGAGGAAAATGTCCGATTTGAGGACCGGCAGTAAGAAGGCTACGGATGCCCTCCTCAAGCCATTGAGTTAGAGACTGAGTGTCGGACATGGTAGATGGATCGTAGCCAGTTGCGTTGATGTGCTCTTACGCACGACCCAGAATGCTGAGCATGTATAGGGATATCGATGATAGCAGCAAGACATACTAGTACTATAGTGATCAAAGTTCTTCAGCAATACAGATGATATATGTGGCGCGCGAAACAGCGCAGTATCTTGATAGTTTCGTTACGTGTGGTCTGCTGGACTGCGCTTGGGTAGTGCATGGTGCCCTGTGCTGTTTCACAAACTGATTCTTGGGAGTTGAGGTCGTGTCTCAACACCGAACTAGAATGGCCGGTCGACGCCAGTCAAAATTTACAGGAGTTCCTTGACAGTGCGGAAGGGAGTCGAGGGACAAGAGTAAGCAATGTTGGCGAAAATAGGCGCTTAATTGACGCCTGGGCATTTCAGATTTAACAAGCATCACTGTTTGATAGACGCTATTCTATTAGACGCAGAAGTTCGAGCCCAAGATTGAGAACTATAGGGTGATTTGATAATGATTTATTCTCATCGAAGGCGGCGTGCTATGTCGAAGATCAAGCAGTCTTCTCGGTGAGGACCGGCCCGGGCAGAATGTCATAGCTGGACACAAAGTTGGCGTCAATGACCTTGGGAATAAAGAAATCTCCCAAGGAGATCCTGCGCAATTCATTTGGTCAGTTGCAGCGAGAGATTGCATGGAATTGGACATACGTGGTGATTACGGCGACTTCGATCTTATGGATTGGGTGCTCGGGGATCGAGACAATCGGCCACGAGAAGAATTTGGCGACCAGGAAGTTCTGATACATAGGGTAAGGATTGATATCAAGCATGAGAAGGTGCACCTTACCCCATCTGGTGTACGATTGAAGGTAGAGCCAGTAAATTCGACAAATGGCAAGTCGAATATATCTCTGAGGAGTTTTAAGGACTCGCTCAATCCGTCATAAGTGAGCGCGCTGGCATTCACTTGGGACTTGACATCAGTGGAGAATATTTCTTTGAAACGATCGTCGAAGGTGCGGTCGGGATTAGGTGGTGGGATGGGCTGGATGACCACTTGTGCTTTTTTGGAAGAGAGCAAGGCTTTGAGGGCGACTTCAAGCCAATCTTCGAGATATTTTGTGAAGATAGGGAGGGGAAGTATAGGACCAGGTCCAACGGAAGCCGCTTTGGGGAGCTTAGGAGCCCCGGGTGCTGCACTAGCCATGTCTGGTGGATGAGGACTAGTGAAAGCGGACAGCACGGCGGGGCTTTATACGCCCCCGCTGCAAAGAACTCCTAGAAGCAAAGGACGGAAGCAAATGCTGTTGGATGCAATACATCGGCGTTGTGAGCGCCATGAACACACAAGACCAAAGTCCGTTCGAAAGTTCAGATGTGTGCCTGATAGAATGGTTGGGTGCCTGGATTCCATGATCGGCGTGTCGCTTTTTCCGATTGTTTGAGAGTCGACGGAATGGTGTAATTGGGCAATTTTACACTCCAAGACACATGACGGACTGGAGCTGCGCTTTAGAAACATAACTCCTCGCGTGAAGCACATTGAGTGAACCCAAAGCTCGACCCGGGGACAGTGAGAGGTCCGAACTTGAATCATCTTCTCGAGGAAGCCCTTCGGTGTCAGCTCGGCCTGTAGGACAAAGACGATAGGATTTCGATGCATCGACATAGATTATAGTAAAGGGCTGAGTAAATGTTGTGCCATTCTTGTTCGTGATTGTGTGTTCGGAGACAAGTAATAGTGAGAAGAAAGTAATTTGATTCCGCCTTTCATGGACGATTAGCCTTGAGTTCCAGGATGTGACAAAGGCGCTCTGTAGTGAGATACAACCGCAGTGCTCAGCGTACTTGAACGAAGTAAGATCCTAAAATTGAGGATAGTGATGCTCGTCGTTGAACGGTCGTTCTCCGTCGCGAGCGCAACTGGAATGCACCCTTACTACGGCTTCGCTCGTTTAAAAAAGCCAGATGCAATAGCCAAGAATTGAGGCGAGAGGATTCATGATAACCTGTTGAGGATGCCGGAACCGCAGCTTCAGAGTTAGTTGAGAGAGTCCTGGAGCCATCATCACCGGCAGAGCAGACTTGGGCGGAAATAAGCGCCGGTTGCAGCGCTCAGTTTGCTCTTGGTCTTGCTGGTCATCTAGCCTTCCACGAATCCAGAGCTATCTCGGTCTCTACTTAATACTCGTGCCTTGATTATTCAAGTGGTTATCCAGTCATTTTCCTCAATTTTCTAGTGCGCCATTTCATCGTTCAATTCTCATGAACTGGAGACATCTGTCGGAATCCGGAGGGATACACGACACGATAGCAGGACCCCTGTTTATTAGGTGTAGGGCCTCATCCGATCTCGGATAAGCCGGAGGCGAAAATTTCAAAAATCTTGGATCAGTACTCGGATAAATGGCTTGGAACTGGTCAAAATCTTGCAGGAGATTCTCGGATAAGTTGAGCCCCAGCTCGCCATCTTTGGGCGGGGCTTCGGATAAATGGACCTCGGCCAGACCGCACATCCCAATATCCCTGTACCGGACCGATTTTTCCTCGTCATGTTGCCTAAGTATGGGTCGAATTGTACGCAAAATGTAGTGTCCATCACTCATCTCGCCACCCTGGAAGCAAATTACATACTAGTATCCCGCATTGAGCTCACGACTTGTGTCTTTTCCTTACCTGCCAGATTACCCAGAGAGCTGTCTTGACTCCTGACAAGGCTTGAAAACCTGTTCAAAATCTTGAGAACAAGAGGACATGGCCGGAATTCTCGATACTATATAGGCGGAAAAGCGAAGATCGTGGGCTATTCACACGACTCGCGAGAGAAAAATACAAGTCAAGGCAGCAAATGACGAGAGGGTGGATTACATGCAGTTTCAATTGCTACGGTGTCATGGCCGCTCAGGCCATTGTTTAGAATTTTTTGGGATTTTTTCGCGATCTTTCATCCATGATTCGGATAAAATCGACCCAAATTTTGAGCTATGAGGAGGGTTTCGGATAACCGGGGTCGCCGTGGATTCGGATAAGTGAGCCGGAGCTCTGGATCAAACCTTATATGACATAAACAGAGGTCCTACGATAGCTAGATAGGATTCTTTCGCTTTTGTCACTCGAGTACGGAACTGGTCTAATGCACTCGATTAACGTAGGTAGAAAGCCTCGAAGGCCATACAACGAGATACAGACAGTATATATACGACTACGGATAAACTGAGAAAAGGAGAGTCCGAGAAT
>KV428266.1:0-31341 GCA_001632355.1 Sistotremastrum suecicum HHB10207 ss-3
GGTTCATTTTGGTCACATGTCACAGGGGTAGGGACACTAGTTTGTTGGAGCACAGTATATAGGGTCTAAATACACTTTTATATCTTGCCGTAACACTGCGAAACAACACTTATTCTTCTCAAAACGTATTGTATCTTCACCTTGAATCCTTAATCGACTCGAGACGTCGACCTTTGTTCTCGACCCCGCACAGATCCTTCTCACATTCGGCTCGGAATCGATGCTAGCGCAACACCATGAACCTCAATCCAATCTACGAACAACATTTCGAATGCCTAATTGCCTCGCTGGTACCAGTTCACCCCCAGTTCTCAAGTTGGACTACAGGGATCACTGACCCACGAATTCGAACCCCTATGCAGCATATAAAATTGGCGCTCAGGGACCGTCATCAAGCAGTGGACACACTACTCTCTGATAGGATAACCTGACATGGCGCGGTACTGCAACGTTCAGTATATATAACGCTTGCGTTTTCTCACACATACGTGAACGCCCCAGCCTTGACAGAGAGAGATCTCTCGCTGCTCGTCTCGCCTTCTACCAATCCAAAAAATCTTCCGGCGGGACAAAATATAATTATCCACAATTCAAAGACGCGCTCATTGCATCGATTCATACAACTTGCGTAACGATCCACCCCGCCGTCAAAGGAGAGATGCCCTTATCAAAACTATCGTCGTCTTTATCGATTTTCAATCTCAAAGATAATGGATCCCCACGAACAGCCGTTGTGAAAGTCTATTCCTCGTCCTCGTCTTCGTCCAATACAAGCACGTCAGGCTGTCAAGGGCCTTGCTGTAAAAATCAAACGACGAAACCGGCTGTCAAGATAAAAGTTACGCCTTCCATGTATTCTTCAAGTAGTGTCACTAGTAGCGCAGCTTCCGATCGGACGACAACAGTACGCCTCTTTTCTCGAGTTCCTTCTCCGTTCTATGTATCTAAGATCTGACTCTATGCTAAGGTCGGAGCTTATCTAGGCGAAGCATCCCTCATCAATAATCTATGCCGTGGAATCAAATCCGCCCTCACGGCTCCCCGATCTAGTGCTAAAAACCTCACAGGAGGTCCCGCTCGCGTCTTCGCCGCATACAACGCCGTTCGAATTATTCTCTGCATGTCCCCAAATTCAAATACAACGGGTCTACAATTGCTTACAGAGCTGACTGAATCATACGTCACTAAAGTATGTTTATCATTTATCGCTCATACTCAAGATGCAGTGCGATAAACTGAACTTTGGCCAAGAAAGTAGCGGATATATTTTCTAATTTTGAGAAATCTTTGCTTGAAAGCTTGCAAAGTACGGGTGAATTAGCATTGTTCTCTTCGACTCTCCAAGTCAAAGAGACCGGGTTTCCAGCGGCACCATCTGGATCGAACCTTCGAGCTATGCTGAGGTGAAGAATGTTTATTCAATGAAGAATTGGCATGATGTTGATATCACTCTTACTCATGCACAGTCGACTTCAGTGGTACAGCGACCTTGCTCATGGAGGAAACGTTCCAACCGCAGCCATCATAATCCGACTTCCTGAAGCACTTACCGTGGTCTACAAACCCGTCAAGATCGATACCTTAAACGGTGTCTTCGTAGTATTTGATCCCCAACCAAATCCATCCACTAAAACCGACGCCGCTTCTCTCATCGTCTTCCCATCTTCTGAATCGGTACTCGGATACCTCCTGGAACGGTTTTACATCGCTTCTGCGACATTAGCTTCGATGCCGAAATCTGACATGGCGAAATACACTTCCTTCACTGCTCGATATTTTATCCGCAATCCAGGATGGTATCCCGATCACGCGGATCACGACGCCTACGAGGCGAATTTGCAGGTGCTCAGGCTACAGTGCACTTTAGCAACAACGCATCAGCAAACACTCGCAGCCGAGAAGGAAACCCAGCATCATATAGCTAAGAGCTCGAGGCAGGCACAGGAGATACGGAAGCTTCGACAGGAGAAAGAACAGGGACAGCAAGCAACACAGAAGGCAGAAAGAGAGGTCGAAGAATATCTGAACAGACTTTCGAGTCAGGCGAAGGAATTACTCACGCTCCAAGAGGAGAAGGAGAACACGGCGTCTAAATTACGCGCATTGCAGTCAGATTATCACAATCTGCTGAACACCAATCAGGCGCTTTAACAGCGGGTCGTAAGCAGTTCTAAATACGACGAAGCATTGAAGAACTTGACAGACGCACGTCGAGAGCTCACAGAGGCGAAGTCGACTGCTGATCAACTCAGTGGGGAGAAAGACGATCTGCAGCGCGCAGGCTTTGGGAAATGATGGAGAATCACAATGAGCAGATGAGAGAGATGGCGACGAATTATGGGAGACAGGTGGATGCATTAATAATGGCGTCGAATCATCGACAGATCAAGGGAGCTATGAGATCCGCTATCCCAGGTGGAGGATCTAGGAGTGGATCTTCCACGGGCACGGCCATTCCGAAAGTGCAGAATGTGCCTGTCGTTCCGAGGCAACCATCCTCTGTCCCTGCGGCGTCAGCCGCTATTCATTCGTCTAAGGCAAGCGTACATGAGAGAAACGTAACACCCACCTCGGGATCACTGCATCCCGGTTATTTTTCCAGCGGGACCAGTCAGTCAGATGCAGAGGACTACGGAAGGTAGGCTGGGAGGTTGGACTTCGACTCTCTTTAGGTTTAGGTATACTTTCGATTTTTGTTTGTCTCTATGTTTGGATTGGCTGGATTTGTAACCATATGAAGTTGTCACGACTTTAGAAGGGAGATGAATCTTTTTGTAGATTTGATCTGTACAGTACGAAGCAAAAAGCAAAACGATCCAGGATGCCATCGACACGTCATCGCGAACGTGAGAAGGTTGAGTCTGTGACAGCTCGTGTCACAGGTCACCAGATTTTCCTTCTTCGAGGAAACGACAGCGGCGACGATGAACGACACTTTCTCCGCGATTGTATGGCCCCTCCGCAAACAAGAATATTGATCTTATGATTCTCTCTCTCTCTCTCTGGAAACCTCGTTCACATTCAACTAGCCTTTGCGGTTGCTTTGCGGCTGATAACTCGGACATTCACGGTATTCGCCGGTTACTTATAATACATGTGCCTTCTCAACTGGCTTCGATATCGATGTCTTTCTTCACCGATAGATTATTTTTACCTCATATAGAAGGAGGCTGTTTGTCAATACATCACGTAAGTTCTCTGTCTCTGTGTCGAAGTTTCAGGAGACTCGGCATAAAGCCCTCGGAAGAATGCGAGTTGAGATAGGACAGCCAGGGGTCCTATACATTGCAGTGCTGCGGCATAAGAAGTGTCTGATTGTGATGAGAAACTCGTCGCGTTGAAATAGTCCCGAGCGATGGATATATTGTGCTCCCTCCAGATTCAAATGCGATCTGGCATCTGCACTCTTCATCGTAAATTTATTGAACCGGTAACGCCACTCCGGGTGCCGATGTGCCAATCAGGGACGTACACATTCAAGTACACATTGGTGATCTCGGACGCTTGATTGTGGGAAAGCCGTGTAATGTCCGGTACGCTAACGCATCCTAGTACTATAAAAAGACTGACAGGTCAGATCGATCTCTCACACCGTAGTGCTGAACCCCCGGGACTCCATCTCTACGTCTCTCAACTCCAAGTGATAAAGAATTTGCTTCACCTCATTCGATTGCAGAAAATCGGCCCACTGAAGGATTCCATTGTGGTGGAGAGTCTGAGATTTGACGAAAGCGGACTCGGATCCCAATCAAAATCACACCTTCTTCCTTTGAATTTGTGCTATCGACCATCTCCCATTCTTAGATGGCGGCATCGTGTCCATTCAGTCATTCCACGGGAGATCCCCCCTGTGCATATTGTCATCGCTCGAGTTATGGTAGATATGATACGACAACAACTAGAGCCTCCGGTGGTTATGTTATGCCTCGGAGACCGATGACCGCTACAAATCCAGACTTGGGCTATCGATATCCTTCGCATACATCACCTACACCTGCTGGAAGTATCACCCGCTATGATCAACCGACAACGTCAAGAGTTCCCAACTATGGATATACATACCCCCCGCCAGGTGGAACAGCAAGCATTGATCAAGGGACAGAGGTACGCATCATATACGCCGCCCTTCTGTCCCTATCCGATCCTATTGACCTGACTATTCCGTGAAGGTCGGAGCTTATCTAGGCTTTGAAAATCTATGGGAGGACCTGTCCCGTGGGATCAAACATGTCTTCTCGGCCGAGCAAGGCAGTGGCAGGAATCTTACGGGAGCTTCTGCCCGCGTCTTTGCCGTCCATAACGCCGTTCGCATAATTCTAAGTGGGAGATCAGGCCCTATCGAGGCCACTGAGACGCCTCAAAAATTGCTTCATGAGTTGACTGAGTCGTATTTGATCCAGGTATGCCTGTTGCATCGGGCAGTATAAACGCTGTACGACGTTTTAACTTTCCAACAGAAAGTATCAGAACTATTCCCTCCTTCGGATCAATTCTTGCTTGAAAGCGCACGAAGGATCTCTCAGCTACCTTTGTTTTCGTCAGCTCTTGAAAGAAGGGAAGAGCGTTACTCGGTACAAGTCTCAGGGGAGAATATTCGCTCTACGTTGGGGTGAGTTTTGACGACAAGCCTGACATTGATCTCATTCTTGCGTGGCGGCAGTCGACTTCAAGAATACAACACATGGTCGCAAGGCCAGACTGCTTCCGCGGCAGCCATCATAATTCTGTCACCTCTAACCCTTACTATTGTCTACAGGCCAATACGCAGCGGACATCTAGATGCAATTTTCATAATCTTCGATCCTCAGCCAAATCCGAGCACGGGTACGACCGCTGCGTCTCTCATTTGCTTTTCCTCCGCCGATACAGTCATCGGATACCTCCTCGAACGCTTCTACATCAGTCCTACAATATTTGCTTCGAGTTCTCCGTCCGAAGTCAGACAATCCACCCACTTCACAGTCACATACTTCACCGTCAATCCTCAGACAGCTGTGGATGACCCACAGCAAAACATTTATGAGGCGAACTTGGAAGTGCTCGCTTTACAAAGCGAGCTCAGCTTGAAAGAGCAACTTAAAGTTGAAGCGGAAACGGAATATCTCAATCGATGCTCGAATCAAGCTAAGGAGATACTGACGCTTCGACGACAGAAGGAAGAGTTGACATCTGCACTCAGCACCTTACAGTCGAGATATGACAAGCTGGTGAACTTCAATGAAAATGACCACCAACGAGAGAAACAATCTGTACGTATTTTCTTGAAAAATGAGAATCTTCCGAACTGAAGCAACGTACACCGAGAGCGGACAGCAGCGAAAGTGAGCGGTGATTGGTGGGCTCAGGAGGAGAACGACGTGCAACACAGGCCTTGGGAAGAAACAAAGAGATATGAGCGGGAGAATATATCGACAGATGCAAGTCATGACAGCCAAGTACACGAGCTAACGGAGGCCTTAAATTGTCATCGACTGAGAGGCGTTGCCGCAGCGATTCCGAGAAGTGGCCGCTATTCGGATCCGGTCATCAGGACTTTACCTGCACGACCAAAACAACTCCCGACTATCACAAAGCATGCGTCGCCGGAGATCATACACTCCTCCAGTGTTAGTATATTGGAAACACCGTCTTCCACGTCGTTCTCTTCCGAGGATTTCTATCGCGACGTTGGTCGATACAAACAGAGTACCGAAAAAGACAATTCGGACGAAAAACCGGAACGTCATGATACATACGATATCTAACACTGTTCAGTTACGTCGAATACTTCTCTTGGGTCTTCTCCATCGAATCTCCGTGTCCGTTACTGACTTACTGTATGAACATCGCATATGATGCAGCGTTTATTCTGATGACTCTGATAATCGAGGGTAAATTAGGAGTCATTATATGAGATGTTGTTGCCTGAAGACATCAGAACGTGGGGTAGGGAAAGACCAAGAGACCGCGCACGTCATCGCAAAACGCGTTGGTGAGAAGACTCAAGCCATATACGAGCCTCCAGCCTTCACGCTAGCACTCACCCCCTCCCCACCCACGCTCTCCGCACCGATACTATTGACAGACACAACGCTTCCGCTAGCCTGAGCGTCAACGCGCATCTTCCGAAAAACCGGCTCCCGAACTTTCATCGTCCCATACTCCCAAGACCAATCCTTCCACCCCCTCCTCCTGAACGCACTAACAACTCCTATACCTATCATCACGGAGAGGAGGACCCATGCGAGCCATGCGAAGGCTACCATCGCTTGTAAAACCGCACATGGGATTTGGGTTGCGCAGAATGAGAGGTTTGGCCATATTGACTGTCCGTATTCCCGGATTCGCATTAGCATGTCAAGATGGTAGAAGGAGGGGACGTACGGTTGATTTCTCCATCCCAATCAAAAGAAAACACCATAAGACGCTCAGCACGGATATCTCGATCCAAACTCTCGCATACCACCCTTTCACCCTCTTCCAAAGTATCCAGACCCTTCCCACAGGTCAACACCTCTTCACCAAATGAAAAGGGGGAACGTACCAGATTGGAGAAATGAAGAGGAACAAGAGAGAAGTGAGGAGGAGTTCGACGACGACGGAATCGGTGAACGGTACACCGTGATTTAGAGGATCGGAGGGAGCGAGGTGGGCTGTGTATGTTATTCGAGCAGTAGATAGAGCAAAAAGCATGAACGAAAGGAACGTCTATCCAACCCTCATTCACCTCACAGTCAAAGCATGAGAAGAATAGGGACTCACGAGTACGCCGTACATCGATGCCCTAACCGCCGGCGTATGAGCTCTCAAAGGCATCTTATACCTCTCTCTCGTAGTTGTTAATATATAGAGAATAATTTGAAGAATCACGGTCTACGCGATTGAAGGCTCGGAGTCTTGCAAGTCGAGTCGTTCATATACGAATACAGAGAGTCATTATGAAATTGTCTAGGAACCGGAAGGAGAGCATAGCAACTTCATTTGAACCCGTCGATCATTCGGTGCCTTGATGAACAGAAGAGAGATTGTCAGGAATTCTTTTGAGCGCAGTACAATTCGAAAACGTGTCACTTTCGGAAGAAGTTGATGTGACGCGTAGTGTCACACTGTCCTTCTCCATCAACCAAAGCATCAAGTTCTCGTTTGGCAACATCCTCGTTACCAGCGATCGACAGCTTGATCGACAGCCTTCAATGCAATAAAGTATTATTTGTTCATTCATTCTTCTCGGCTCTCGGTTCTCTGCTTCAATCGCCTCGTCAAACTCGACACTTGCTTAGAATTTAAAAAGCTCATTTGAAGTTCCTGGCATGCCATACATAAACATCAACACACGATCGCTCAGCCCATGCAACCACAACCACAACCGGATATTCCAGCTCAGTACGTCTCCAACATCAGAGCACGACTATCAATACAGACTGAACCTTGACATCCATTCAAGAATTGAAGAGTGCTCTGGCGACCGCAGAAGGAAGAAGCGATACGAGTACACGCACAGATCCAGCCACCTACCCACTCAGAATCAGAATTCGTACTAGGAAATGACGTGACAACACCTCACTCATTGCTGGAGTACTCAATCAGCGTCCTAATTCAATATTGTCATGTAGAATTAGTAGTCACTATACCAAATGCTACCACACGGAAACATCCAAACGTATGGAAAGGTTTGAATATGTGATCCGCGATCAGAAAACCTCGTGAAGAAAGTCCAAAAAAATGCCGACGTCATCGCTAACGCGTCCGTGAGAAGTTGAGCGTGTGACAGCTCATGTCACAGATCACGAGATTTTCCCTTCGTCCCTGACTCCTTTGAGGAAACGACGGCGTTGTCAATTTGACGATGAACGACACTCTTTCGGCGGTCCTGAAGACACTCAATGAACGCCAATATCAAGGTTACGCATATCCTCCTCCCGAAAAGCCCTCGACTCAAATCAAACAGCCGTCACACACAACCCGGAGATCCCATTGCAAATCCTGGCTGGGCCTGGCAGCGGTAAGTCTTCCATATCGTCGCGTCAAACTCTATGATTGATTCGCCTTCCCGATAGGAAAGACAAAGGTACCCATCCACATTCCTTCCGACGCGTCATTCTCAAGAAATGCAGGTCTTAACCTCCCGCGTCGCCTACCTCGTCCAAGAACACAAACTCCGGCCATCAGATATATGTGCGGTGACTTTCACGAATAAAGCTGCGAGTGAGATGAGAGAGCGGTTGAATCTATTGATTGGAGAGGAGCAGACGAAGAAACTGAGACTCGGTGCGTGCTTTAACGCTGTCACTTTCCCATTCCTGACGTCCATTCAATCATAGGTACCTTTCATGCCCTCTGCGCTCGCTTTCTTCGACAATGGGGAAAGACCATCGGGCTCACAGATAGATTCACAATCTGCGACGCCGACGAAAGGTCCCCTCCTCTCTCACTCCCAGAATATACCCCTAACCCCCGAATAATCTAGCAAGAAAATAATCACCAACCTCCTAAAAGCCTACGACGGGCAACTCAAAGCCCGACGTCTCACCCTTCAACCAGGCGAAGTCCTCTCCTCCATCTCAAACGCTAAAGCAAAAGGCCTTTCCTCCGCCGATCTCTTCGCTCAAGCCGAGAACGATATCCATCAAATAATCGCTGAGTTATACGCTTCTTACACCGAGGCGCTCAAGAAGATGAACGCGTTGGATTTCGATGATTTGTTGGTGTATGGAGTGAGACTTTATGATAAGGAACCGACGCTCGCAGCATGGTGCCAGCATGTCCTCGTCGATGAATTGTACGTCGGTCTCTTCAGATTGCCATTTTCATTCCTCATTGAGCTCGTGTAGTCAGGACACGAACTCGATGCAATATAGATTGATGTTGCAGCTTGCAGCTATCCATAGATGCGTATCGGTCGTAGGTGATCCTGACCAATCAAGTGAGCGCCTATTACGTCGAAGTGTCCATTATGCTCACAGAATCAAGTTTACGGATGGAGAGCAGCAGGTTCGCACTGTTCTTCTTCATCTCAACCTCAACTCAAACTCAATCTTAATGAATAGATGTCGGCAACATCAGCGCGATGCAAAAAAGTACAAGCCGAATTTCCTATGTCCTCTTCCTACGAGCTAACCTCCTTCGCAGATTTCACCGATTGCAAGCAAATAATGCTCGAACACAACTACCGATCAACCGGCGCCATCCTCGGCGCATCAATAGCGATCGTATCCCAAGATACATCCCGAATCCAAAAGTCCCTAGTCACCGATCACGCGCAAGGTACAAAACCGGCGCTTCTAACCTTCGCAATCGAACAGACGGAGGCGAATTTCATAGCGAAGGAGATTAAGAGACTCGTAGCATGTTCAGGCGGAATGCTCACATGGAAAGATTTCGCTATCTTGTGTAAGTTATCATTGGTTGAATGTTAGCGATCGACGCTGACGAAAGCTGACAAGTGAGATTCAATGCCTTATCGAGAACGTTAGAAGCTGCGCTTCAGAAGGAGAGTATCCCGAACCGAGTCCTCGCCGGCCACAAGTTCTTCGAACGTCTTGAAGTACATCCTCATCGTAATCTTCAATAATTGCGTGCTGACGTACGAACAGATCAAAGATATCCTCGCATACCTTCAACTCATCGATAACCCCAACTACGTTCCCGCATTCTCCCGAGCGATCAACGTCCCCTCCCGCTCCATCGGCGAAAAGGTGCGGACCGCATCACCAACTCCTATCTTATCCGAACACTAAACTGAGATGCAATCGCAGACGATCGCAGCAGTGCTCGAAGCCGCAGCATCGCGAGAAAAGTCTCCGATGGAATTACTCGAAGGGATATACGAAGGCCGATATCCAGACGTGAAACCTGCCGTCAAAGGCAAAATCCGAGAGTTCATCCCTCTCCACCAACAGCTTCGCACAATGGCAACGGAGGTCCGTATTCCCTCTCTCAGCACTTCGACATCGCATGGACCTAATACTACATACGTATTCACTTTCCAGGGCGGCGCGGTACCGGATCTCATTCGACATATTATCACAGCAACCCGATACGAAGACCACCTACGCAAGACTCAACCGGACTGGGATACCCGATGGGAGAATGTTCAAGAATTGATCAACTACGCTCAGCAATTCGATCAAGATCCCGAGGATATCGTCGAGCTACCCTCTGTCGAAGGCGAAGATGGAGCTCAGTACGTCATCTTTTGTATGGGCGCCTATCCGATATTGATGGTCGTGATTGCGAGATAGGGAGACTCCTTTGCGGTTGTTCTTGCAAGCGTCGATGTTATCGACCGATACCGAATCTGACGACGATAGGAACAAAGATACGAATGTTAGTTCGGTCTTTCTCGATCATATCGAAATCTCATACTCACTCCTCATCTAGAAAGTCGTGCTTTCTACATGTCACGCTGCGAAGGGACTTGAATGGCCAGTAGTATTCGTTCCCGGAGGTTCGTTCACGTGACCCCTTTCGTCTCTGCGATTGCTGACCCTGTCTCCGCAGTTGAGCAAGGCATCTTTCCATTCTATCGCAATGATGATGTAGCCGAAGAAAGGTACACCCTCCTTCCCTCGGCTTCCCTTCAAGAACTTAATCACATGTAGACGACTACTGTACGTCGCATGTACCCGTGCGCAGGCATTCCTGTACGTGTCATACTGCTCGAAACGTATGACTGCCGGTACGTGTCCTACGGTTTCTCCATTACAGATCCCCGTTTATGATGCTCGCCAGGTGAGATCAAGGACCGCACGATATCCGATTTCATTTCGAAGATACCAGCCGATCAGAAGGTCAGTTCAGGAGTCTTTTCCAATTGACCACCTGACGCTCAGAAATATTATCTAGAAAGTGTTCGATAAAGCTGCTCCGATAGTCGGTCCGAAATGCATCGAAGAAGTTGCGAAAGTTCTGCGGCGAGATCCTCCAGACACAGATATAGTTGAGAAGGCAACGAAAGAATTGTACGTCTTCATATTTCTGATATATCCTCATTTTCCTATGGGGTCGCTGACGTTTTGCGAAGCGGATCCTTCGCTCCTCCCCGAGAGAATCTCCTTGACCCGAATGCAAATATGTACAAAAATACGATCCGTGGACCAGGCTCACATCTCGCCTTCAGCTCCTCCCGTAAGTCCTTTTATTTGATTCGCCTTGACAATACGTAATCAAGGTAACACAGAACCAGCCACATTCCAACCCGCACGAATGGCCGGAATAGCATCTATCGCGAACCCTTACCCTACACCATCATCCTCTCAACCACCGCCTCCATCCCAATCCCAAATTCAACCTCAGACACCGCATCCGCTCATGGCATGGGCATCCAATAAGCCGAAGTCCTCGTCGGGTCCTAAGAAATTCCGACCGATGCCTTCATCAAGCCAACCACCTGCGGGAGCGACGGCGACACTGAGCACATTCCAATCCACCTCCATCGACTCGTTAAAAGCGATGAAGAATCTCGGTGCAGCCGAAACTGCGGGATCCCCTGATATGGTAGCCCTTGGACGAGGGGCTGGTACGAAGAGACTTGGAATGGGATTCTCATCCGGCGGATATAAACCACCATCTAAACGCGCGAAGCAAGAATGACTGATATACACCATTTCCCTAATGATCCGCCGACATTGACTTTATTGTACTTCCCTTGCATATCTCGGACTGCCCGAACACGTATCATTATGTACTCTGACTCGTACTTAGATTATCATATGTCTCAAGTATTAACATTGTATACTGTTGTCCGTACAGCAGAATGATAATCACCGAACTAAAATTAACTAGTAAACAAATGATCAGAGGCCAACGAAGTCGAAGCCGAGTCGGAAGATACATTTAAAGCACCCGACCCCGGCTCAGACACCAGACTCATTCCCTCCATCATCTCCTGTATACTGGCTCTCGTAGAATGTATCTGTTCCCCATCTACATTCGGAGGTGTAAAGACGGGCGATACTGGCGTCGGAAGTACAGCCACGTTCTGAACTGGAGGGATGTCGCGCGAAGAAGAGACTCCAAGAGCATCGCTCGGATGGGCTGATTCTCGAGTGGGAGATGTCTTTCTCTTCTTCGTAGGTGGGCTCCCTTTAGCCCGATCGCGATCGGGTGCCATCTTGTCTTGCTCCGCTTGCCCCCTCACAGCTCCGCTCGTACTCGTACCCGTCTGGACGAACACATCGGTCCCTTCCATTCCGTTCACCATAATCTGCGGACTCTTCTTGTCGGTATTCCCCCCGCCTCCATCTTCAAGCTTATATCCCGCCTTCAACGCCGCAAGTTCTTCCGTCAAATCACTCCTTTCCTGTCTGAGCCTCACGATATACTGTGACAGCACCGCACATCGATCCTGATATTCCTGCGCCTCTTTCCTAATCTTCACCTTCCGCTGATGCTCAAGCGTAAGCTGAGACTGTAATTGCAGAATCTGCAACGTCTGATCATAAGACCGAATTGGCTCGTCGACCGTGACCTTCGAGTTGGATTCTGGCGAAGCAATAGCAACGGGGAAAGGGTTGAAACATTGAGCGGTGAAATGAGTGAGTTGTTCGATTTCGGAAGTGGGGATGGAAGAAAGCCTCGAAGGCGAGACGTAGAACAGTTCGAGGAGATATCCGATGACAGAGTCGGAAGAATGAAATATGCTTAGCGACGGGGCGGAGGTTTTGATAGAGGGATTGGGAAGGGGATCGAAGATTATGAAGATGCCTTTGAGAGGGTCTCCGGGGAGGGGCTTGTATATGACAGTGACGGTGTGTGGAAGGAGAACTATGACGGCCGCACTTGGGACGTGGGTATCTGGTGCGATTTTGCTGGACGACTGAAGTTCACTATAGCAATCAAGTAATTAGATTAGACTGGTCATAAATCGGTTAGCTGGAATCGACATACCTAAGCAATAAACGAAGGTTCTCTCCTGATGCGAGACTATGGAATGTACCCCTTAGTTTGAGTGCGGAGGTGAATAAAGCGAGTGAATGCATCGTCTGCAAGATCAGATCAACACTCTTCTCCCACTGAGATAAGATCTCCGAGACATTCTTCGAAAGAAAATGTCAGTCCATACGACATCGGGATCATCATTCAAATTTCGAGGAACGAACCTTGTTTATATACGAGTTTGTCAATTCGGCCAGTATCTCATAGCCCGAGACATTCGCACCAGGATTCATGGACAAGATTAGACGCGCCGCGTTATAGGAAGCGAAGACGCGAGCGGAGAGTGTCGTGAGTCTTCCAATATCCCCCTCGAGATCATCGTTGGAGAAAACACTCTTCATTCCTTGACGCAAATTATGTAAAACAGATGCGTGGCCCATGTAGGTGCCGATCTGGAGATCCTAATGGATAAGCATGCAAGGCATTGTGAGAGGAGAAAAAGTGGCTCACTGTCGTTGTGGGATCCGATTCCGTCGCTTTCATCTTCGCAGTATTCCCAGTAGAACTCTTTGAAGCACCGGCTGTTTTATTACCGTTGTTGAGCGGCGACATAGATAGTACGGCACTGACGAATGTTGCAGCTGTACTACTCTCACGTTTCTCGCTTTGACCCGTTATCCGCTCCTGTGCGTCACTAGCAACAGCATCTTCTCGGCGTCCAGCTGTAGACGAAGCGGCCTTGTGTGTGGATGACGATGATGAAGATGAAGAAGGCATATCTTCTCAGCTGAGAGGAGACAAGAGTTGAGGGCGAAGTTAATGACGGGAACGGAAAGAAATGAGTCGAAGTGACGGGCGCTTAGATAAATGTGAGTCTAGACTCAAAGTAAGGTTCGGAACAGGGATGTAATGTGATTCTGATCGGACCAAGGGAACTAATCGGACGCAACAGATTGGAGGTTTTAGCAGACCAGTCTGGGGATTGGGCTCCTGAAGAGTCTGAAGAGACGACGCGGACCACGAGTTGAATTCACTCGCGAGCATTGCGCAGCCCAAATTTGGGGACTTATATGCCTCGACTTCATTGATGCTTTCAGAGTTGGCGTACCCGGCAGAGTCGCTCCATTATGTCAGGCAGGACTGTCGCAGGTTCAGGTACATCTTGCTTATCCGAACACCGACGTCAACTTCGCCGATCCGGCAGTGTATCCTGTGCGCTATGTGCTTCACAGGAACGACTCAATCGAATTATTTATCCCTGGAGGCCGGTGCACTCATGTTCCTGCTCCTGATCCCTTGTAGCTTTTTGAACTGCCTCAGAAGGGGGAATTACTCGTATTCACAACTAACCGGCGGATGCCGAGATATGACAGACATCGAGCACAAACGGTAGGCAGAACGAGTCTACTCAACACAGGAGCCAGTCAAGCCATCTCTCAAGGCATTCTTCTATTACGCTATTGCCCCCCCCCCTCACCACCCCACGAGCGACAATACCGCCGGATACCGTTATTCAAGTACTAATATCTGAATCAAGACCACCATGAAAAGGAATACTGCAAGCCAAACCACGCACGTACGACCTTCCGACTTACGACCTTAGAGAGAGTCACGGGTATAGTAGCATAATACTAGCACAAACGAAACATTACTAAATAAAAATCATAATGCGACAGACACAAATTCTAATATCCACTCGGCCGCGCATAAGCCTGCGACGTATCATAAGCCCTAATCATCCTCGCTTGATCCTGCCTCGACCCATTCTCCGTCTGACTAAACGCGAAACCGCGATTTCGACGCATGCGCTGGACCGCGCGGACTTTTTTGATTGCTTTTTGGAATCTGCGATGACGTGTGAACATAAGGAGATCCGTAGTAAGACCAATAGATAGATAACGTACTGCTCTTGACGAGGTCTATAATCCGGAATATTATACTTTTGAAGCTCTTGAGCAATATGATAAGATAAAGGCATGTACGTCCTTCGGTAACTGCAACCACACGCGTCAATTCATCGGCCGAGGAAGAAAACACCAAACGACTTACTATTTCCACACAAAGTCTCGGACGAGACATATGAAAGGGAGAAGAAGGATCGTAAAGTAGAAAACGCCATCGGTCCATAATCGTGGTACGATTCCGGAATATTCGGTCGAGAATCCGATAGCAGGTGCGATGAGGGCGTATAGAGGTAACCAGACCATAGTAAAGACAAATGAACCAGGTATCGCTGTCTCAGAGTAAGTATCCAACTAAACCGCCGAGACTGAAAGACTCACCAGCAACGGTATATTTAGTCCATAGGCTTATCAATGACGTCAATCGAGAAGGGACTTCGATGCGAGGGATGACTTACTCGGAAACTAAAGCCGCTTTTCCAAGAACAGTCAAGAGAACAGCAAGATACAACGTAGTACCCCAGAACCAATGTCCCGTATCAAACCCAGTCGCCTGCTTCAGATCTCCCCAAAACATAATGATCGAAAATCCAAACAAGACCTACCCCAAATCAATCAATCATCAATGACCAGATAGGGCCAACGACAAAGATAACGCACGATGCTATGATACAAAGCATTCCCGACCCACATCCAAAACGCCTTCGGAGTGAAGAACACATTCTGCTGTCCGAGCATATAAAGCTGAGGATATCGGTCTAATAGACGGGCAGAGACGAATTGATCGAAGACGCCGATGACGAGCGGAGGGAGGACGGTGAAGAGGACGTTGTACAGCGAGAGAGTCCATGATTCGTATGCGATTTGTCCGGAGAAGTTGTTGAAGAATGAATACTATGCATACGGATATTAGAGACCGAAACGACTCGACTCGACATGCAGGACGAATAGTGACGTACCCAGAACTGCGTCATGTACAGGACGATATTCTTATAGAACGAGTCTACGAATCCGAAACATCAGCCCTCTCCTCTCCTCGAATCAAACGAAAAGAAAACACATACAAAGAATAAGCTTCGAAAGCCTCTGATAACTCCAAGCCCCATGCACAAGCAACAACTTCTTCAAAAACCGAAACTGCGAAATCGCAACATCCGCAGATCTTGCAGCTTGCAGACCCTATCCCACCCCGTCACCACATCGCACCCCGCAGAAAAAGACGGGACGAACCTCAACTCCGGAAATACCAACTCCGACATGCGCAGCTTGAATCATACTAACGTCGTTCGCTCCATCTCCAATAGCCAACAGGATCGCTTTCTGATTCTTCTTCACGAGCTTCACAACGAGCGCTTTCTGCAACGGGCTCACGCGACCTAAACAACCGACGAAGAATGAACACGTCAGCAAGATGAGGATCACGTGACGTGAAACTTACAGCAGATGACGGCTTTGCACATTATCGCGAGTTCGAGGAAGGTTTTTGATATCTCTTTCTCAAGCGCAAAGGTAAGGCTCTTTCCGTCTACCCATTCTTGTCAGAAGAACCCGCTAGATCAAGAAGGGCCAACGTACCGATAACGAGCGCTAAATCCTCCAATTCGCCCGACTTCCGCTGATTCTTGATCGCCGTCAACCTCTTCGAAAGAAACTGTTCCGTCTCATGCGCGCTCTCCTCATTAACAATCACCTACCCCATCACCACCCCCTTAGCACAATAACAATAAAACCAAATAAAAAGAGGACACACCAAATTCATACTCTCCGAAATAAGCCGACAACTCATCCCAATATTAATAGCAGTCTCCTGCCTATCACCCGTCAACACCCAAACTTTAATCCCCGCCATCTGAAGTGTATGTATCGTATCCGGCACCCCCTCCTGCAGTTTATCTTCCACCGCCGTAGCTCCGAGAAGGAACATATCTTTCTCGATCAATTCGGCTACTTCGTCGAGTGCATCTCCACGTCCTGAGATTCGAGCGGCTGCTTTATCGTAGAGTGATGACCAGGTAGAGTATTCCGCAGCGCTGATATCACGACTTGCAAGACAGAGCGTTCGCAGTCCTTCCGTCGCATAATCCTATCACATCCCAATCGTCATCCATCAAATCCCACTCTGATCAAAGTAGAATAAGGAGGCGACGTACCTCAAGTTGAGCCAAAGTACGTTCAGTGTATGGCTGTTCTTCCTTCGAAAGCCTCTCCAAAATAACCGTATCAGCCCCTTTACAAAAAAGCTTAATCGTCCCATCCGGAGCCCTAACAACAGTCGACATCCTCTTCCTCGTCGAATTAAACTCGCACACATTCAAAATCTCATACTCCCTCGTCGTCCCCATCACATCAACATATACCGAACGCGGCTTTCGAGTCTGCGCCATTCCCGTCAGTCAATTTCACCCAGGACGATGGAGAACGAAAAGGCTTACATGAAATTGATATCCGAGCATCTCAGCACCCGCCACAAGAGCAGCTTCATCAGGTGAACTAGCCTGATACTTGATACTCCCATCATCTTTCCTCTCCGGAATAACCGTATGACACACCGCAAGCAGGATCATAAACTCTTCCAGGACGCGTCGAGCGGCATTCGCCGGAGCCGCCACGAGCTGCGGATCAACGAAAGGATTATTCGATTGTCGCCCAGATTCGAGTTCCGTCCTCAGATCTTTGAAAGTCTGCCATTTCCGAGAATTCCCAGCGTTTGGATCCTCTTCCTCGTCGACCTTCGACTCATCGACGACTTCCGAGTATGCCACGCCGGCTACACAACATCCCCAAAACTCCATCATATTCTGCGTCAATGTTCCGGTCTTGTCGCTGAAAACGTATTCGATCTGTCCCAACTCCTCAACGAGCGATGATGTTCTGCAGAGAGCGGGTGTATCGGAGGGTTCGTAATACATGTCGAGATCGGAATTGATGAGGATGGATTGTTGGAAGCGGACGATTTCGAGAGTGACGATGAGTGATATGGGGATGAGATTGTTGTAGAGGATAATAAACGTGAGAATATCTGTCATCCGATCAGCGCACATCCAAATCACAAAACCTCAAAAATACCTTCGACGAATAACCGAGCTACAACCCTCATCAGTGCACAGTTCGCAAGTATAAACACTCAACACACCTTTTCCGCCAAATCCACCGGTATACGACAAATACCACTGCCCCCCAGCAAAGAACCAAGTCCTAATAACACTCCCAATCGTACTCGCAAGACTAAGCGCAAGCAGCGCAACGAACAGAAACACAATCTGCGTATTAACCCTCTTCTCCACATTCGTCCTCTTAATCGGCGCACTCGTCGCATTCCTCATCAATTTTGTCTCATGACCCGTATATATCGCTAACCCATATACCCAGGGCGTATTTCGAAGTTGGGCACCGCGGAGGAGGAGTTGGTCGGGTCCGAGGGGGATGGGTGCGGTAGGGGGTGAAGTGATTGTTCCGGAGAATGTGTAGAGGGAGTTATTGGGTTGTTCGCACCGGAGGGTGCCTTTTAGTGAGAGGACGGATTGGGGAGTTGTTAGTTTCGATGTATGCGGGGAGGCTTGTTTGATCTTCAAATTCGTCTCTCTACACCCTCATAAGCTTCCACATAAAGACGAAATACGAGAAACCTACCCGTCCAAGTTCGACGTCTCGATGTAACACAGGCCTTCCGGTTCTGACGAAGCGACCAGAACCAAATCAGCAGGAATAAACTCATCACTCTCCACCCTAATCAAATCCCCAACTCTAATATCTTTCCACCTCTTCTGCACAAATCGTCCTCCAGCATCAAGCACCTTCGCATGTCGCGCGTTCAGCTCTGCATCCGATTGATGTCTTTTGAGATCTTCTTGGAATTCTTTGAATGCTGATGCGAGGAGGACGACTGCGAGGGGTGCGATGGTGGTGTAGCGGTTTGTAGGGGAGACGCCTGGGACTTGTTGGATTAGGGCGGTGAAAAGGAAGAATAGATTGGCGTATTTTGAGAATTGTTCTAAACGAGACGTGTCAATGAGATTCATGAAGTCAATTAGCGGAATACACGTACCCAATAGGAACTTGGGAACGAAAGTCACCGGATTATACTTGCTCGTCGACACATAATTCGAGCAATACTTCTCCGCATAGTTGGCGACCTCGTCGTTGAGCGTAATAACCCGATCTCCCTCTCTCACTTTCTCCTTCGACCAAGGCCACTTCAAATCCCAACTCATCCTCCTCTTCTTCTTCGGTCGACTCATCCCTCTAGGCCCCGGCAAATCCACCTGATCCATCTCCGTATCCTCCCAACTCGTCCCCGCAGCCGGAGCCCCCCTCCCCGCAAACGGCAACCCACTCTCAACACTAGCCATCGGTGCACTCCTAAACGCCGAATCAGGCATCGTCGGCTCCTCATCATCATCGTCAATCAGAAAGATATTATGAGATTCAGGATCGTTTGCGCTGTGAAGTCCTCCATTCGTCGTTGTTGGGGGTGGATAGCCGAGTCCTGCTGGCTGGTATTGCGACGCTGCTGGATTAGCGCGTGAGACGAGGTTCGCGAAGTCGTCCATTGAGATGGAGGGAGGTGGAGGCAGCGATGGCAACTGCGGCCGTGCTGAAGGTGGAAGCGGCAGTAAGAGTCGATTACGTAAGTGAGCCAGGGTTGCCTTGCCCGCCATCCGACGTCCCCCTGTATCTGAGCGATATTCCTCCTACGAGGATTTTTGCTCATAGCGAGAGATTCATGGATTCCCTGTGATCTTAGTCTTCCTGAATACCGCAATAAATCCTTCATCCTTGAGTCCGGCTGTCAGCTGGTATCGCAAAGGCATCGACATCCAACTCTTCGGATATGGATATTTCATAAATCGCTCAAATAAAGCTCCGGATCTCCTCTACTGACTACCTCGTTCGTCCTTCTATCCGCTTCTTTTCCTACATTATCCAAGTATTTTTATCGGATGTGGAGCGCTATAGATATCATGGCCATTGGTCGACGAGGAGAGACGAATTCGTGAAGGAGTCGCACATTCAAAGGAGGCACTGAGATAGCTCTTGGAGTACGGGCACGAGTAGTGTCCCTGTCGCAGTTGGCGTAACTTGAAACAATTCGACTGAGGGAGCGCTCGGAAAGCGGAGAGCAGCGGCCTGGATAAATTCGGATTGGAAGGATGGACTCCCACCAGAAGTGAGATGGAAGAGTCTGTGTCGTCCCCCCCTGCCTTCTAGAGCGAAGCGGAAGAACGTGGAGGGGGTTTAGGTGAACGGCCAGATTGTTGTCAGATCAAGTAGGTATCATGTTGAGCCAAAGTCAATCTTCAATTGTGCAGTTGCGGACAGAGCGGCTCGTGACGTAAGCTTGTGTTTCTTGCCGAAGTTGCCGGTTGCATTCCCGTGGGAAGTTACAACTGGTCGTGGGACTCGACAGATCGTGTCTCACGATAACATCTGAGCGTTCGTGTGCACTCATTGAAAACAAACATAAGGCTCGAAGGGGGAGATCAAACCATTCGAGATATGACGCATTACGAAGACAACGCAAGACAATGTCAAGGATGTCTGACTTCTCATGCTCCGGTTCGATTTCCGAGTACTGAAATCTCTATCACTAAGTTGTCTTGCTCAACAGCGCTTTGAATACAGATCATGCATCTTGATAACATAGTTGAGCACCTCTCAGGGTCACTGTCGGCATCTCACGATTCGCTTCTTTGTATTGGTATCACGAAGACGCTGCTAGAGCTATCGAGAGCGCCAGAGATCATGGGATGTCTGGCGTCAGACGTCAACAAATATTTTTGCGATACTTGACGCACTAGATCGCGCCATCATGCATCATCTGCTTTAGATATGCACCTGCTCGGACTTGGTGGTGGGGTGAATGACAGATCTCTACTCTTCTGATCCACTACAGCGAGCTTCATATTGATAACAGCGAATCGTTCTTCAACAGGTATCGGTAGTGGTATAACGGTTTATGCTCTCCTTCCTTTAGATCCGTAAGCTAATCTAGTTCTCCTTATCACCCCTATCAAACGTATCACTAATATCTCCGTTTCAGTAGCACTTCCTTACACGACCCCTATCAAACGTATCACTAATATCTCCGTTTCAGTAGCACTTCCTTACACGAGTCCTTGCGTCCTAGAGAATCCTGGACAATCACCCTCGTTCCTTCCGCTATGACCCGATGTCAGCATGGGAAATTTTCTACACGAAACTGGGCGATCTCTCTATTTATAACGGGAAGGGCGACCGCGTCCAGTTGCAATCGTCCCCTGCTCACCATGTTTGTTGAATTTGCAATCAACTCAAAAGCCCCGGCGTATGTGAACGTTTGTCTGATAGTATCTTTATAATATATCTGACACGTCCCCCAAAATATAGAAGATTATCATTGCCAGACCCATTTTGGCGGAGATACATTCATCCCGGTGGTTGGATATATTATCGTCATGATCGGGACTGTGTTGTTACCAACGTTGATATCACCAACTCCGTCGAATACGGCGCATTGCAAAGAAATCAGTTGGCTCGGGCGAATCTCTTCAAATTTCCTTCAGCTCCAGGTTTCGAACGGTATTATGAGATGTTCGAGAGCTCTGTGTCCTTTGAGCTCTTGATCGATAACCACAGTTATCGATGGATCAATCACATCCTTCTCTTAGCCGGAAAGGAAAATCAAACTCTTGAACAATTTCTCAAGCGTATGTTAACGTATGAAGAGGCGCCGGGTGAAGGTATCAGAACTTCAGAAGTTTCGCTCCGATTCTGTTATTGACTGATACCACTTCTCTTTGTTATGACAGCTCTTCAATATAGATTAAATTATTGGGAATTCTGTCAGGGACACCCTTGTCACATACCTGATATTCCTACATTTGTCCGACAAGAAGTCAGCAGTGTTCTGATTTGGTGCCTGGCCGATCAAACATTGTTCTCCACAAGCACAGCGTCTTTCAACTCCGAACAAGCTCAGGTACTCTTGAATATCTTCGATTCCTTATCGAAACAAGAAATTCCGGACGAAGAAAGTCTTGATCCCGGTACGTACGCTTTACACACCATAAGAGCGGAACTTGACGGCAAGTCAGATGAGTGGGATTGTGTTGTATTCGATGCCCAAACCTTGTATCACTGGTTCTTGTCCGCAGTCGCATGTGCTATAGGTTCTCATTTACCGTTCTTTGCATAATTATCTTGACTGATTCACCTTAGCCCGTGACAGACTCGCGTTGGCATACGGAACATCAGACGCCCGATCGTTCCGGAATCTTGAGAAGCAAAGTGGTGTTACAGATTTCTCACACTCGGAATTTAGAAAACCTGGCTTCATGATCTTCTTTCCAATTTCTTTGATTTTTTTCTTTGGCATTCCAACTTCATGCTTGCGACAGATCTTGGATGTGGATAGAAGGCGATTTCCCGTTAGTGGTATAAGTGAAAATCGCTGGAGGAAATTTATTCAAACTCGGTTGGTAGACTGGGCGAATTCCAATCTTTTAGTGAGTACTACTCCCAGAAAATTTTCACTGGTGAATCCTCCCGATAGTGACTGGGCTAATATCAGTTTTAGGCAACTGTGATGATAGCGTGAGAACTGATTTTTTGATTTTGCGCTCGGAATCTTGTTGATGTATTACAGTGCCACTGTTGCATTTATCGCAGTACCAGGTATTGACCAGATTTCGAGATCCCTTGTTCTGCTGTCTACATTGTTGTCTATTGGGAGTGTTCTCACGGGACAATACCTCATTCGTGTACACGAATCTCAAGCGTCAAGTACGGCTCAGACCGGTGTGAGTGTAGTGTCTCCTTTACTAAAGCGATTGTTCTGACTTGATGTATTAAATTGACGGTCACACCAGTTGCGTTATTTTCAAAGTGTTGGATCATCTAAGGCTTTAGCGGTCTTGTTGTCCCTCCCCATGATCTTGATCTCATGGTCGTTCATCATATTCGTGGTTGCATTTGTGGTCTATTCCTTTCTTGGAGATGACGGAAGCCCTCAGGCTATCGCATTTCCACGACTTACCCGGATGATTGTACCAATCGCAGTCGGAGGACTGGTTATTTTTCTCCTACTGATTATCCTAGTATTCCACGGCATCTGGAATGTTGCAGAGAAGCCTTTCAGGTCGATGGCAAAGCTCAACCCAGCGGACCATTTGAAAAAAGGCGACTCTCCTAATGCTGCATTACCCCGGCCTATATCATTGGGGGAGCTGGAAGACCAGCAGTGGGGACGAGAGCGGAGCACGTCGATCGATCAGTTGGAAACCGTGAACACGGTTGCGAGACCTAGGAGTCCGGAGGCTCAAGATCCTTCGCGAGTCTCACAAGTGGCAGAACGCTTTGTCAACACGAGCGGAAATCCGAGTATCATGAGTAACACATCAGAGTCAGCACGACCCCAAGCTCCACCTCTAACACCGTCTTTACGCTCAAGAACTCATCCGAATCAGGAGATTAGTTCGAGAAGAAGCACTCAAACGACCTTGGAGAGAGAGGGATCCTCTACCCGACCACTTCCTCGCCGGCGGCTACATCAGGAAAAATAAGGAGTCCTTTTTCAACTTTGGAGTACTTTGGAGTACTTTTAAGTCCTCTAAAGTTGAAAAAGGACTCCTTATTTTTCCTGATGTATCTGACATGAGTCAAATGGCGCTCCCTCCTGGGCGTTATCCACGACCAAAGAGGTACAGTCGGCCCGATCAGAGGGTGGCGCGGCATGAAATTTCGAGCTTAATGTGGGCTGATACATCGACTTCTCATGATGTATTAGACGAGCCTTCCGAGCCAATTCAACTCGCCCCAGGATCCCGGCGCTTGGGCGAGTATCTTCGTAGACCTAGGTTACCCAAGCGCAACATTACCATTGCGTTTGCAACTTCTCCGGAGGTCTCGGACGGAGACAGTCCCAAGACGAAGTATGAGGAGGCTTGCGAAGAGGATCAAGTGAGCATCCAAGCGACTCGGCGATCCTCTAGCACTTCATCGGCTCCAACAACACATGGCATCCCTCCGCATCCCGATGCACCAAACACAACTTTCCAGTCTGCCTTTATCAGTCTTATTTCCTCGGATTGAGCTATTACAACATTACGCAATAGTAGGACATTGTTGGATGGTGAAATGGCTCCACGGAGAAGCTCAATGCAAGAAGACAGGGTGGGTCTGATCATAATAAAGCAAAGTACGCGCATACGCATGATGGGAAATGATAAGACTTGATATTTATATAGTGAACCTATAGACTCTGGGAAATGTTCATAGTCGTGTGTTTGTGTATGATCAGCGACGGATCAGTAGTTGCGATAGACGGGTGTCACCTCAAATTTCAAATTCGTCGCCCTGTGTATGCTCCCATCAGATTACAATACCAAGACTAAGTTAGGGAAACGTACCCGTCCCAAAGTGGTGTCCCGGTGTAGCACAGACGAATGCACCAGAACCAGGTCGACCAGAATGAGTTTTGGCGCTTCCCCCCCGAAGCAGACCTTAAATCCGAACATCTTTCCAAGTCTTTGCACGATCCGACTGCTCGAATGTCCCGTGCCGTGAATTCAGCTCGGTGTTTGGTGATGCCGCTTGATATCTTCTTGACTCCTTTTGTGAGCGGAAATAAGCAAGACGAGAGCTATAGGTGCCGTAGCGATCAGTCGAATGGGAGGCGAGACGCCAAGGAGTTGTTGAACGATTAGAGCAATGAGGAAGAAAGAATATGAATTCGCTTTTTCACATTGTTCTGAGCGAGACGCGTCACAATAGTTCTCGATGAAGGTCATAGAGATCAACATACCTGATGAAGAATGCGGAATGAAAGTTACCGGGTTATACTAGCTTGGCGACACATAATTCGAGCAATATTTCTCCGCATAGTTGGCCACTGGCAGTCCCCGCAAACGGCAACCCACTCTCAACACTAGCCATCGGCGCACTCCTAAACGCCGAATCAGGCTGAACAGGTTCGTCGTCATCGTCGTCTATCAGGAAGATATTATGCGACTCTGGATCGTTTGCGCTGTGAAGTCCTCCATTCGTCGTTGTTGGGGGTGGATAGCCGAGTCCTGCTGGCTGGTATTGCGACGCTGCTGGATTCGCTCGTGATACGAGGTTCGCGAAGTCGTCCATTGAGATGGAGGGATGTGGAGGCAGCGATGGCAACTGCGGCCGTGCAGAAGGTGGAAGCGGCAGTAAAAGTCGATTACGTAAGTGAGCCAGGGTTCCCTTGCGAGCTTGCTTGCGAGCCAACTGAGCGCAGTGTCATGCATGGCAGGACTGAGCGACATCCCTCCCACGAGAAGGCCTGCTCATTTCGGCGAGAGATTCATCGGCTTCCTGTGACCTCAAGCTCAGTCTCCTTGAAAACGACCACAAATTTTTCGTCCTCGAGTTTCCTTGTCGAGTTCGGCTGTCAGCTGGTTTCGCAATGGCATCGACATCCAACTCTTCGGATATGGATATCTCATAAATCGCTCCGGATCTCTTCTACTGACTACCTCGTTCGTCCTTCTATCCGCTTCTTTTCCATCAGGAAAAGTGCGGAATGCTGACAAGCGCAGGTAAGCCGGGTGAACCCGGACATCTCAGGTGACGCGTGGCCGGCCGGTCAGCCGTGCCGTGGTCAGTTCCACCAGAATGTTCTGGACCGCCTGAGCGATGACAGCCGATCAGCCGATGTTCAGTCCCTCGCCATCCTCACCAGCGACAGACCAGCTTTCAGATGAGCTCTGCCCCAGATTGCCTCACCATCTCGTCAGAGTCTTCAATACGTCGTCTCAGCGTACATAATAGGGCTAAATACCAATGAATCCAATGTGATATAATTACACCATGTGATTTCCACCTTATATAGCGCACCACAAGCCTTTCTCGTCGTCGTCGTCGGTCGTTGGTCTGCTGCCGTGACGGGGTTGTGACACTCGCTCATGGCTATACCCTCCTAACTCTCCTTGCGCTCGCCCATCGCCTTCTTCCTCCCTATCCTATGCTTCCATTAATTCTGGCATAACTATTTTATCATCAGCATAATCAAATCATCCTAAACTCACGATAATCCGGGCTCGGGATCTCTCAAAATAAGATTTTAATGGCTCTGAAGTGTCAGTGTGGGAAGGAGTCCAACAACAAAATTGCACATACTCGACACCAGCAAAAATGTGCTGTCTTGGACCAATTATCCATCCAGGCTGCCAAAGAGCGAGAGGCAGTGAATCTTCGAGTCTACCAGCGTGCCGAAAAAAAACGAGAAGAGCGGCGCAGGGAGGAGGAGGTAGAGGAACAAAGGTCACGAAGTCGAAGACGAGAAGAGAAGTCCAAAAGGCGAGAAAGCGACAGAATGGATGTGGATGTATCAAATATTCCCTCATCGAGTGCGGCATCTGTTACTAGTATGACGGATAGCTCTGGTGCAAATGGTGGTATCATGGACGAGGTGCGAAATCTGGTCTTCTTGCAAGGGGTCTGACACTGATGAGACGTAGGATTTTCAGCAGTATCCTCTGTTGGCGGCAGGAGAAGATGGACTTACTGACGATGTGGGCACGGGTCCATCTGCCATATCTCCTGTCCGTCCTGATCCGATCGGGTCCTCGTCTCAGATACCACTATCAGTGCCATTGTCTGATACATTGGTGCCGGGATCAACTCTAGCGAGCACACGGAGCAAACGAACCACCACGGCTCATCGTGTGCCTCGCAAGTTCAGGGATATCCTACCTGAAGGGCCATCTACGGAAGCCGCAATACCTGTACATGACGACACCACGACGGCTCGTGGTCCTGTCGTCTTTCGCACTCCTTTTCAGCCTGTCACTGCCAATCTCAATCAGAACTCCAACATGGATGATCAAACTGAAACAGACCCTGCTACGGTACAATCTTCCGACCAACCGGCGATAGCGTTTCAGACAAAACCCAACAAGTTTGGTCTGTTCCGTCGATACCGTAGCAAGCCGATGGTGATACCAGATGCTCCATTGACCCTCGAAGAGCGTTCATCACCTGCAATCCAGCAACATACGAGTGAGCGGTCCATCAAAAAAATGATCGCTAAGATCATTCACCCATATCCCAACTTGTCGGCCTTCATGTTTGGGAGATGGCATTGGCTAGGCTCCGGGAAAAAGTCGCTTAAAGATCGCGATGTTCTACTCGAGGAGGTCTTCAAGCACAAGGACTTCAAACTGGCAGATGTCAATAGCACGAATTTCAAGAAGATTGATGCTCAACTCAAAGATCATCAGTCTACTGTCATTGATGATGGTAAGGGGTGGACTACAGCCAGTGTCCCGATCTTTGTCCCGAACGTGCCTCTTCGCAGTGCAGCAGACCGAAAAGCGGAAGCACAGATGCAGAGAGAGGGACATTTGCCGGCTCAGGGTCCTCCCGGAAAACGCCTGTTTGTTGATGGCCTCACGTATAGGCCACTTGTCAATGTGATCAAAGATGTCTTCGCATCGTCCGAAGCAGCTAAAACGTTCCACATGGAGCCTTACGAAGAATACTGGCAAAATCCCAAGACTCCGGAAAATCCTGAACGTGTCTACGGAGAATTATATTCATCCAATTCGTTTGTCAGGGCTCATGAGGCACTCATGAACTCGCCGCGAGAACCTAACTGTGATCTGCCTCGGGCAATTGCAGCGTGCATGTTCTGGTCTGATGCCACACATGTGGCGCAGTTTGGCCAGGCAAAGTTGTGGCCGTGCTATCTGGCATTTGGTAATCAGTCTAAATACGAACGATGCAAACCCTCAGCAAACGCGAGCCATCATTTTGCATATCTTCCATCGGTGAGTCGCTTAATGATCCTTAATCATCGTCACTTTGAGAATTATACAATGCCATAGCTGCCGGACAATATTCAGGAGAAGATTCGCGAGATACATGCTCAATTAGGCAAGACGGGAGGAATTGACCCGGTACTCACTCATTGTCGAAGAGAGTTGTTTCAGGGCTGTTGGGACATACTCTTGGACGATGATTTCATTGAGGCCTATGAACATGGCATAGTGATTGATTGTGCTGACGGGATTAAGCGGCGTGTCTATCCCCGTGTGTTCACATATTCGGCCGATTATCCTGAAAAGTCAGTGTTGTTTGTCTTAATTTCTCGTGGGTTGACCTAATAACGAAATTAGAACTCAAATTGCAACGATTCGTGACATGGGACGTTGCCATTGTCCGCGGTGCCTGATACCGCTCGAGGATGCCCCGAACATGGGAACGATATTGGACAAGCGTCGGCAAGAGACGATGGCACGCGAGGACTCTGAAAGCAGGGTTACATCGGTTAGCACAGCGCGGGAATTCGTATATGAAGAAGGGTATGCCATCAACAGCGACCGTGTCGAGAATCTGTTAAAAGCCGAATCTCTGGTGCCCACAACAGTACGTTTTCACGAACAAATCTATATTCAGATCACAACATATACTCTGTAGAATGCGTTCTCCTCAAAATTACGCCGTTTTGGGTTTTCTCTTTTTGTGATGCTGGTGGTAGACTTCATGCACGAGTTCGAGTTGGGTGTATGGAAGGCCCTTCTCACACACCTGATTCGGATGCTGTTTACTTTGGGACCTTCAGTGATCGCAACGCTGAACGAACGGTATGTTAAACTCAATTTTCACCCATTGATCGAGTGTAATGTTGTTCCATCTAGATTTCGGGCTGTTCCTACATTTGGGCAATCTACAATACGCAAATTTGCCTCAAATGTGGCCGACATGAAGAAGCTCGCGGCGCGAGACTTTGAGGATATCTTGCAGGTAATGTAGATCGAATTGGCGTGGCAGTGTTCTGAAGTGTGGCTTTGAATAACAGTGTGCGATACCGTGCTTTGAGGGCCTCTTCCCGCCGGAGTACAACGATGCTATCCTCAAGTTGCTATATCTGGCAGCAGAATGGCACAGCCTTGCGAAACTGAGAATGCACACAAGATCGTCACTGGCGCAATTAAGTGTGACAACAACTAGGTTTGGAGCAGCCATGCGGTCTTTTGTGAAGAATATTTGTCCTCACATCGAAGCTTTCGAGACACCGGCGGAAACAGCCAAACGAGCCCGCGCAATTGCTGCCCAGGTGAGTTGTCATTCTGAAGGATATCAGACCTGGACATGAGAACACGTTGTGCATAGGTTGCTAAGGGAGTCCAGCCGAAGGCAAAGAGCGGGGAACGTAAGGTCAAGACATTGAATCTGCGAACCCATAAATACCATGCTCTCGGTGATCATGAAACCACATTCCAGGAAGTTGGAACGACTGACTCTATCTCTTCTCAAAATGTGAGCAACACGAGTCTTTGAGCGTCGAATGGACTTTAAACATTCGCGTAGGGGGAACTGGAACATCGAAAGGCAAAGCAACGGGTGGACCGAACTAACATGAATGGATTTGTGTTACAAGTAGCACGCTTAACTACGTTACATAACCGCATCACCAGCATGGCAGATACACTATCAAACTACGGACTCGGCGATAGGGCATCACAGTCTTCCAGCCGCTCAACCTCTGTAATACCCGTGGACGTCCAGTTTCACATCTCGAGTGAGAATCGCAATGCTATCCCGTTGGTGAAGATAGTGCAAAGGAATTTAGAAGACCGAGCCTATCAGGTCATTTCTACCTTTATCATGTGCTCTCCAATCTGATTGAAGTCTCTAGGACTTTGTATCACGGCTCAGGGATCATCTATGGCTTCGCAAGACTCACACCGAATTTGGTGACAACATCGTTGTTACCCCTCAACAACGGGATTCCATTATAATCAAAGGCGATCGGTTGTATTCCCATAAGACTATGCGGATCAACTACACCACATATGATATTCGTCGAGAACAGGACACGGTCAATATGAAGGACAAGAGCTTTATCATGATGCTTGCTCACGAGGAATCACCTACACATCCGTACTGGTATGCCGAAGTTCTCGGGATTTATCATGCAGTCGTCTTTGAAGATATGGACCTTAATCCAGTAACCCGACACTTCTTGCATGTGCGGTGGCTTGGTCCCGAATCAGGATGGCGGGGTGGAACCTCCCATCAGCGACCGGATCGTGTTTCCTATGTTGACCAATCGGATCCTGATGCCTTTGGATTCCTTGACCCAGCTCGAGTTATACGCGGTGCCCATCTGATCCCAGCTTTTGCATTAGGTCGTACGCATGAGTTGCTCCGAAATTCAAAACACAAGCACGAAAAAGGAGATTGGCTCTCCTTCTACGTGAATCGGTAGGTCATTCTGAAGCGCCGGCTCAGGTACTCTAACCTCATTTATTCACATAAGTTTCGTCGATCGTGACATGCGCATGCGATTTACGGATTTCTCTGTGGGTCATGCTCCCGGCTCATCTGCGCCGGTCCAGGACAGCGACCGCTCACATGCGGATATCACCGAAAATACAGAGAGCCTCTTTAATTTAAACACCAGTAAGTTCATGCGAACAATGTTCGAGACCGCCAGGCACTGATATCCCATGATAGCTGAATTTGACACGTCGGACGAGGAACTGCCGGACGATGAGGAGGACAATGATGAGGACGAGGAACTAGTTGAAGAGCAGGAGAACGAACGGAATGGTGCTGACAGTTTGAACGGGCATGTGGAAGGGCCGGAGGACGATTACTCATACTAACATATCCCGCTGCATGAATTCTTTGCAATATGAGTGCCTTTGTGACGCAAACATGATCACGTGACATCACGTGGTCGGTGCTTTTTCAACATGTTTGTCACAACAGTCACGCCGCGTCGGTTCTCTTCTCTTCCTTCCATCTTGCTCCCACAGCCGCCACTGCATTCTCGAAGACCTCCCCATGCCTTCAAGTCGCCGACCGCCCTCCTCTCCGCGCTCTCGCTCTCGCAGCAGGTCTCGCAGTCGCTCGCGATCTCGCAGCCGGACCCCACCCTCAGATCGCTACGACCGTGTAAGTGGGTTCACTAACGAGTATCCATCACGATTAATGCTATCACACAGGGCCGCTCCTCTACTCACCGTAGAGCATCTTCCAGAGGACAATCAACATCCCCCCTTCGCGATCGCACCAATAATCCGGCTCCAAAGCGCAAGTCTACTAAGCAGTCCACAGGATCTCGTAGCAAAAAGTCCAAAACATCTGACACTTGTGTAACATCTGACTCAGAGTAAGCACTAGGGTTGTACAATACGATATAATACAATATTTTGCCCACTTTCCATTTATATTGATATTGTATACTGATATTGTGATACAATATACCAATATATATTGATATATATCAATACATTTCCCTAAAATCAATATATAGTAAGGATGAACACGAATATCACCAAAAAAAAGGTACCCATGGATGTACCTGGGTAGGTACCTGCCTTTTGCATTGTTTACAGGTCCAGGTACACCATCTGGCAAAAAGTTCACAGGTACAGGTATTGGAAATCTCAAAATTTCATTTATCCAGGTACCTCATGGATATACCTGTTTAAGGACAGGAGTCCTCTGGATCTCAGATCCACATACATATACTCCCATACAAGATCAAATCTCATTATTAGACTACTTATAATGTATTAGTATGAGTCAGAGACAAGCATATCTGGGTCTCACTTGAGTTTTCAGT
>KV428267.1:0-30724 GCA_001632355.1 Sistotremastrum suecicum HHB10207 ss-3
CACTGGGTCGGATGACTGATTTCTGAGCGCGAGAAATGGAGCAAAAATGGTTGAGAAAGGATAGATTTTTTCTACGATTTCAAGAGGGCAGAAATGGTTGAGAAAGAGCACGTTTCCGATTCCATTTCTGTGGACGGGAGATTATCTAAAGCTTCCAAATCTGTCACAAATTTTTGAAACAATTTTTTGCGGATTTCTGTGTGATTTCTGGTTGCAATTTTGCACAAGTTCTGGGGCGCAGAAGTGTGGTCAGAGAGTCAGAGTATTTCTGAGCTTTTTCAATCATTTCTCTCATGTTCTCAGACAATTTGTGTGCACCAGATATCCGGCGAGAAATGCGTGAGAAAGCGGTTCATTCTTGGCGCCGGAAATGCGTGTGAAAATTGCACCAAAACGTGACACTTCTGGGGCATAACAACGATATATTTTTGGGCCGCTTTTTCGGCCCAGAAATGCAAAAGAAAATTACTGAAAAAGGTAATGTTTTCAAACTCATTTCTCGACGCGAGAAATGAAACCGAAGTGTAGAGTCTGTGAGGTCGAGAAATGTTGGCTTGATAAGTGTCGGCTGGCTGACAAAAGAGGTGAATACTCAGCACATTGTTTGGTGAAGGATCACTTGCCAAATCAGATATTGAAGAGACGGCTTCTTGAGGGCAGGGGGGAGACGCGATGATGTTCTGAGGGCGAAGTTCATGTGATGGGGAGGCTTCGAGGGAATGCGAGACGTACTTATTGTCGGGTACCGAGGTTCTTGAGGGCAGGTCTTAGGGCAGGTCTTGGCGTCGAACGCGATGTAAGTGGCGAAGAAACGATGGAATTGGCATTGGCGAAGAAACGTGCAACGGGAGGAAGGGAGATAAGGGTGATTGGTAATCAGTGCTGATGAAACTAAGGAACAGGGGGGGTACGGGTGAGTCCGAGGTTTGAGATCGATGAGAGTGAGCCGGAGGAAAGGGAATCATGGTGGTCCGCGACAAAATGGGAAGACAGGAAGGCCAGAACTGACCGTAGAGTCTATGTTAGAAGAGTAGCGAGAAACAGACGTGACGGCGACTCACAGAATAAGGGACTCGATGCGAGGCTGCAAGCACGGAGACTTCGTTAGAGCGTCTGGCCGTACGACATGAAGACAGAGACATACCTGCTCCCTCAATCACAGAGACCACGCTGTAACTCGGAACCGACATCTGCACCACGGACGTATTGGCCAAGAGACAAAGGGCTGAACCGCTTGGAGAAACGAGAGAACGGAGAGTCGGACCTGTAGAACGGGAGATCGGGAGATCAGAACAGAAGATACAGCGAGCAATGTGCATACCTTTTCATGTATACATCTCTCTGCTCTCGCCCAGTAAATATCGAAATGTCGTACGGGGCTCAGCGGTAATAAACTGGACGACTGGAATACGGTCAGGATACAACGAACTTCGGAAAAACAAGTGCTGACCGATCTCACAAGCACGGGGTCTCGCTCTATCTCAGCCGCGGAGCCCCGATGTGTCTAAGAGCTGGAATCTCGAGTAGGAAACACGACGCAGCAGCAGAACTCTTAAAGAGATTGACAGTCATAGAGCTGGCGTACGCTCCGTGAGACCGTGACTGCGTGACGGGCTTACGTGGCCTCGGGCGTTCGAACGAGCGGACTTAACGCACGAACGGAGCTTCCGAATCGGTCGACGAAGGCGTCGTTGAGAGTGCATATATAACAATGTTCACAGTTTGATCAATCCCGAAGAGTGCCATATACTAATGTTCGAGTGCGCTCCCCAGGCTATAGTACACGTTATGAATCTGACATTCCAAGTCTATAGCCTATGATAACCAGGGCACTTGAACCTTCAGTTTATCAGAGTTCTTCTTCGGTGATCACGACATCCTTCAAGGGCATGGGTTTATCTTTGCTGGATCTGAAATGAGCAAACCTCTTGGCAGTCCTGATTTTACATGTGAAAAAGCGAGAAGTTAGAGTCGTTCGAAATTCACTTACTTGCGTACCTCCGTCGGAATGTGAGGAATGTCGATAAACGGTTTGAGGAATAGATCCTCAATCTCATGCTTTGTCAAGGTATCCAAGTAGGCAGGTGAGACAAAGTTTTTGGGCCGCTTGATAGGCGCAACTTCGCGCTCGCTAACTAGCTTGCTGGGAACGCGAACCCGAAGCCAACTTCCTGATTTTGATTTTCCATTCTGCTTGAACTTGCGAGACACATTGACGCCATCAATAACACGCAGCCACGGTTTTACGACTTCGTCATTCCGCCAAGGTATGTTCATGATCCGGAAAACCTTTTGGCCGTGGGGGTCAACAGGGTGATGATTCTCTCGTGGGGCATGGATAGTTTCAGGACCGGAATCGTCGTCGCTCATACCCTCCTTCCCCAGTAATTTGAGCAAAGGAAGGAACTGTCTGAGACCTCTAGTCCTTTCGCACGTCTCTATCCTCCAGCCCCATAGCTACATGCCGACCAAAGTTAATGCATGCTTGAACTGATAATTAAGTACGCACAGTCTCACGCCGGGTGTTCCGTGCGCTCGCTGTTCGTTTTTCTAAAGCATCCTTCTGCATTTCTGCTGCTGGTTTTCGAGGCCGTTGAATGTCGAAGTGCCGACGAATGGTGCTTGATAAATGCGACGCAAACTGAAATTCGATCAGACGAGTTTCATCGTGGTAGATGTCATAGTCGTCGTATTCCTCCATGAATGACTCTCGGAAGATTTTGCCTGCTTCTTTATTCCATCCCTTGACAGCAGAGCCGAAGTAGTCGACAGTGAAATTTTCAGTGGTGGGCCCGTCTCGCCGATGAGATTCCCACTGTTTTAGTTGCAATTCGGTTGGAGGGTCTGGCAGGGGATCTTGCAGCGTGTCGACCTTCAGGAGCTGGAGCGCATGCACCCGAATTCTGTCCTGAGAACGCCAGGATGTGAATGGTGTCTTCTGTCTTTAACATTGACATTTACCTTCAGAATATTCTGGGCCGTAGAACTCAACTTTGTTGCTGGTTTCCTGCTTTTTGATTTCGACTTTGAGGCTTCTTCTGTCTCTGTAGTAGATGAGTTCTGGGGATTCTTTGCTGGAGCAGATGAATCCGAGGGATTGTTAGCTGGAGCAACGGGATCGATGACTTGCGTTGGGAGACGAGCAGGCGGGGTTTCAATGTTAGCACCGTTTCGGAGTCGTTCGTTTTCCAAGGTCAGCAGATCGACACGCCCGGCTAGTTCTACGATCACATCGGTGACACGAACCTGAGAGTGGAGAGTCAATACGGCGACGCAGTATTATTGAATATGTCTTACGGGATCAATACTGTTTCGTAACCTCTCCGCGTTGTTCTATCAGCTACGTCAGCCCCATACTGAGATACGAAGGCGACGACTCACGAGAAAAGGATCTGGACGCTCAGCGCTCTAGAGAGCGACGCGTTAGTGATGAATACTTTGTCGGTGGGAAAAGGACACGAACAAGTTGGTGATTGGAGCTCTGCGAGTGCACAGTATCTGACAGTGGTGACTTTTCCTCGTCAATCGCATATTGACGATCCAGAAAGCTGGAAATGGACATACTATGTGTTTTGGATCGGGAACTCCTCGAGGTAGGTTCTCTCCGGAGAGTACCTGCTTTGGTATTCTGGTCTTTCGAGTAGATTAATTGGCCAAAATAAGGCACAAGAAAGGATTGACTTACTGAATTCGAGGGGTTTGGGGTCATATTGGAATGTGTGAGCGATTGGGGTGGAAGCTTGGCACGGGCGTCTAGGTTCTCGGCAATAGGCGCGCTTCGGATATGAGCCTATGTCGTGGAGATTGAGTAAGAAGAATCGGTAAGGAGCGAAGGACCTTACACTGATCGATTGTCTGGTAGACCTAGATTTCGAGTTGGCGGAAGGGTCCGGTAGATGGGACGAAGGCTTTGATGTTGTGATAGATGATATGTTCTCGGCAATAGGCGCGCTTCGGATATGAGCCTATGTCGTGGAGATTGAGTAAGAAGAATTGGTAAGGAGCGAAGGAATTTACACTGATCGATTGTCTGGTAGACCTAGATTTCGAGTTGGTGGAAGGGTCCGATGGATGAGACGAAGGCTTTGGTGTTGTGAAAGATGACCTGTTGCCATCGTTCCCTGGGAGACTTGAACGCGAGACATCCTCCATGAAGACATCTTCTTCAATCGCGTGCAATGCGGCATCGGGGACAACGCTGGCCTTCGTATTCGTAAGGACGTCAGAAGATTGAGTGTCAGGCGTGAAGGTGGACACGGGGCCGGATACTTCGGCTGCTACGTATTGAGGAGTTTGAGACGCAAAGCTGAATGTGAAACCACTATTGCTGGAAGCCGGGAGCTGTGGGTAAGAAATAAACGGACTACGTCGGAAAGGCGATGAGGCCACTGATGGCTTCTGCGACGCGCCGGGAACATTAGGTGTCTCAGCAGAGACTCCGAGTGTTGGGGTGATTGAGTTGGTTGCGTGGAGGGAGAAATTAAAGGGAGTATGAACGGGGGCCTGGAGTGTAGCAGGGACAAGCTGCGATGGTACCGCTTCGAATAGAACCTCCATGGGCCCGGTCGTCGACTCTGCGTTTACACTTCCGGATGAATTGGGTATATGCGGCGACGCATCGATGGTCTCCAGTGAATTCGTAGGTGCGTCAGGAGCGAGAAATTGGGGAGGGTGAGGCAAGATAGGAGCAGGCAGGATTCTGGCATGTTCCGTGGGAGCGACGATGTCCTGGGCAGCTTTGGTAGACAATAGGCTGGGGCTGGAGGGTCGATTTGGGATGATGGAGATGGGAGAAGAGGTCTCCGGCCGTATATACGAAGGCTCTACTAATCCAGTCACGCAACGGATATGCAACGTCATCGGAAAACGTACCTTCTTCGGTGGCGAACAATGCCTTCTCCACCTCTTGATCGCTGTCTGGATAGCCGCTTCAGAACCTCACCCTAGATTATCGATAGTGTACTCACCAACATCAGCGAAAGCGTACTTCGAGTCCTGATCGCTATCTAGGTGAGTAGAGGTGAGCTGGCCGGGATGGACAGAGGTAATTTGGTTATCTCACCTTCTTCGGCAAAAGAGTATTCAGATTCACAATCATCCTCTATCTCGTCATCGTCTAGGGTGGAGGCATTAGCGCCGAGAAGAGAGAAGACGAGCATGCCAGCCTACCTGAATCCGCAAAGGCATACTGCGAGGCTCCGGAAGACCAGTCATCAAAAGCATGACTCGAGTTGGGCCGAGAGGAGGGGTGCCCATCATTTTTATGGCCATTTGGAAGGATGTGATCACTTCGCTGCGACCCATCATTGCTAGAGCGGAAGGAGTAATGCGTAGTTGCGTCGTCGGAGTCTTCTTCGTATGGCGAGCGGGGGTCACCATTACCGGCGGCTTCCAACGGGGGAATAGACATATTCTGATGAAGTCTAGTCATTTCGTTGTCGCTGTGGGTAGATTTGAAGCTATATTCAGAATCATCGTCGCCGATGGATGATCGTGTGCTGAGGTCGGCTCGTGATGCAGTCGCGCTATCGGTGTCTTGGAAGCTGTAAGCTGTCGATTCCGAGGTCGCCGAAGGACTGTCATGGCGCCGGAGTGACGGTGCCCTCGAATCGGGCTGGTTGGTGGTCGACGTCGGTAGCTGGACGTTGGAGACGAGACCTACAACGGATGTGCTGACTAATACTACCAGAATGGGATGTTTACCTACCTTTGGTCTTGTTAAGTTGATTCTCGCTCGTCATAGCGCTCGATACTGGGAAAATTTGAGAGCAGTCGAAGCTGGATACACTGAGCGATCTCGTGGACACAAAGGAAATGGATTGGGGCTTTCGGCCTGGTGATATACTCTCGCGGATCTTGTTTCCCAAGGGGGGTAGGCGGCCTCGGGGCGATGGACGATCGATAAGGGACCGGGAACCTGGCTACTGTCTGATCGTCTGCATATCTAATCCTCAGTCCATTTGATATCGCCATATATCTCCTCGTCAGTAATCACCGCTCATCGTGTCTCATCCCAATTCCCATGAAGCCGTACATCAGGGACGGCAAACCCGTACGCAACGAGCGGTCGAATGCTCAGCCGTCCGTTCGAGTTTTATGCCGCTGCCAGCCCCATGGCTGTAATAAAGCTATCACCAGGGACATACACAGTGGACTCGAGATTCGGGGTCGATATCTAACTAAAGAAGAAGCTGAAGAACACGCTAGAGATACGAGATCCGGGACGCTTGAGCCACTCCAGCTTCAGAGCGAGGCGATCCACTATTCCGCTCTACCTATTCCTCACAATGGCCCATCTCTGGATGATCTTTTGTCAGATATGCAGGATCTCTCCCTCACCTCCCCCAACCCCTCTCTAGCGAGTTTGCAGGCACATAAAAATGGTTTTCGCCGCCAGGCAGACGCTTTCCGCTTCCCACAACGTCTCTCCTTCGCCAAACCGTTCACTCCGAGAGTCTCTGCGGATCCTGCTGCCATGGAAGATCCATTGGAGTTCAACTCTGGCTCGTTAGCGTTGACATATGACCCAATCAACTCCTCTCTCTTATCTTACGAGCAAACTCTGCACGATTTCTGTCGCCTCGCAGAGATCTACGCTCGCTCCAAAGAAGCTCTCGTAGCAGCGGCGGGCGCCTCCTTCCTGAGGGAGCTCAAGGCCGCTTTGGTGCGCCTTCACGCTACCAAGCGAGAGGTCTGGGAAGAGCAAAATGAACGATCCTCCGAAGTTTTCACTGGCGTTGAGACGGGTGAGCTATGAAACACTGATCATCTTATCTAATAGCTGATAGGCAATAGATCGATACATGAATGCTTCCACCAAGTACATGAATCCTTTGGTTTTAGCAGTTTACGTTCTGGTCACATTACTCCACATATTCTGCGCGGTTTCTTTACGTCGCTGCGATCTAGTCCTCGAGTTCCTGACTGGCATCGTCGGCCTTTCATGGGAACTCGGAGGAATCCAGTCTACCACCTACTCGACGACAGGTAGCGAGCACGAACCTTCCGAGCTCCGTGCCGTTCTGGAATCCATCGCCGTCAGAACCGAGACAGTTCTCTCTAATATGGATCTTGATCCTGCAGTTCAGGAATTTGTCTGTTGCCCGCGTTGCTTCAAGTGTTGGCCATATACTAAAGGCAATGACGACGCCCCTTGGAGATGCGATTTCCAGGCGACTAGTAACAGCAGCCCATGTAATGCGCGATTGTATTCCAAAAGACATCGTGGGCTTAGGGAGAGGATAGTACCTCGGCGACTGTATCAATATCAAAGATTCAAAGAATGGATGGCCCGTCTCCTGTGCCGACCAGGCATGGAGGAACTCTTGGATCGTCCGCTCGTGCCTTCGGAGTTACCGGAGATAGCGAGCGATATCTGGGACGGCGAATCTTTCTTTGAGTTTCGAGGACCCGACTCGAAGCCGTTCTGCGGGAGGGATACCCAAGGGGGAGAAGGACGTTACATGTTCAGTTTGAACATGGACGGTTTCAATCCATTCGGAAACAAGCAAGCTGGCAAGAAAAAATCCGTCGGTGCCATATATATGGCATGTCTCAATCTTCCCCCCGAAATGCGCTATAAAATAGAGAATATGTTCCTCGTGGGCATCATTCCTGGACCTCGCGAACCAGCGCTTACGCAAATCAATCATCTTCTCAAGCCTCTGGTGGACGATTTGCTTGAGTTTTGGGATCCCGGAGTGCGCTATCGAAGTACTCCTGCATACCCCAATGGCAGGCTGGTTCGTTGTGCTTTAGGGCCTTTGGTTTGCGATCTCCCCGCTGCTCGAAAGATGGCCGGATTTTCTTCCCACTCATCGACCAACTTTTGCACTCTTTGCGCCCTCAAAAAGAAAGAAAGGAATAATCTAGATATGTCTAGTTGGCCATCACGTAACTTCCAGTCTCATCGGACTTTCGCGGAGCAATGGCGAAACGCGGCAAATCCTTCGCAGCAGACCGCTCTCGTGAAAGCAAATGGCGTTCGATACTCAGAACTTCTCCGCCTTTCCTACTGGATCCCACACGAATTCTGTGTCATCGATACCATGCATGGCATTCTTTTACGGATGCTCAAACGACATTGTCATGAGGTCTGGAAGATGGGCGCTCACCTGGATGACAGTGAAGTGACTGCGAAACCGACGAAGCCCGCACAACAAGCGGATTTAGCTACGAGCGAGCCATCAGACCAACCAGCCCTCCCAATCGTTATTTCCTCTCCATCTCCTGCCCTTACAAGCCATACACCTACTTCCCAACCAACGTTAATGCCAGCTCAATTCATCGATCGGCAACCCCGAGCTTCCGAATTAGGAAATGCTGGGACCCGGAACGTCGGAGTATCGGATGTAGACGCGAGCCATCTCAATGCGATCGTTCCTCCTCAAACTCAGCCATCTGGTGAAGACCAAGAGCTCCATAAGCTACGCATGAGTTATCCGAAGAGCACCAAGACAGGCTTAAGACAGTTTCCTGTCAAGATACTCAGAATATTCTGCGACGAGTTAGGTATAGTCAGAGAAGAAAAGGCTCTCAAGCCGGAAATCATCGAGCTCTTGATGAAGCATGTAAGTGCATCCCGCAAAGAAAATACCACTGCAGCTTTTTGACGCTCTGATCAGAAGGACCAACCACACCGAATGGATATAGATCGTGTCCCCAGGCCCCAAGAATCCATCCCAGCTCAATCGGTTCCGCTCTCTACGGCGATCGCGTTGCCTAAACCCGTCGATACGAACGTCAAGAAGCCACAAAAACCGGTCAAATCAAAGCCGGTCGCAGTCCCGCTAAGTCTTAAGGAAATCAGAATAATCCAACGAGCTACGGAAGAGCATGATGTCCTGTCTCTAAAGCGAGTGCGGACTTTCGCTCTGCGTTCATATGCGACCATCGTCCTTCAAGAGACAGGCGGAACTGACGATTTCGTTGATCCTTCGAAGATGACGAGGAAGGCACTTGTTGAATTCTTGCTTCTCACCGCTGAGGTAAGTACAACGTTTCTCACTTCCATGTCTTTGCTTTGATTTATGGCTCCGCAATCAGGAATCAGAGGCTGGCTCTGATTACGCCTTCTATGAAGAGGATAATCACTCTCAATCTGAATACGACGACGATGACGACGATGACGATGAACCCGCCGAACGAGTACGCGGAACCGGTATTCTAGGAAGGGATGTTCTAGCTGCTGTCTGGCACGACATCGACAAAACTTCTTTACCGTCTTGGATCACTCGAGCTCCAGCTCGTGTAGGGAGCTCAAAAGTAGGCAAACTCTCTGCGGACCAATGGAGAATCACCTGCACAATCCACCTCCCGATTACCCTGATTCGCCTTTGGGGCTCACTAAATCCAGATGATCGGCAGCACCAACTACTTGAGAACTTTCTCGATCTTGTCCAGGTAACCAAATTATGCTATTCTCGGAAGACGTCCCGGGCTACCGGAAAGCAGATAACGAGGCTGCTCCATCGTTATCTGGTGAAGATGAGAGAACTGTTTCCAGAAGTGTCGATCACCCCGTATCAACATCTATGTTTACATTTGGAGTATTTCCTCCAACGGTTTGGACCGACACATTCATGGCGATGCTTTGCGTTTGAACGGGCTAATTATATCCTGCAAAGGATTAACACAAATAGCAAGTTCGGTTTGTCTGGCTTAATATCGCACGGTTGTACCACTTTGACACATCTGATCTAGGTGATCTGGAACGAACTATGTTCAGCCGGTTTTGCATGGCGCAAAATCTCCGTATACTGGCCAGGTCGATCACCGATCTGCCCAAATATCTGAGTAAACTGTTTCCGTCATTTCTCAAACAGTTCGGCGGCCCCGGTCGCGGCACACTTTTCACGGATCTATTAAGTTCCGAGGACATCGGTCTTGTAACTGAAAGGCGACTCCAAGAAACGGAACTGGATCACGAAATCATGTCCTTGCTTCGCTCTTCTTCCCTCCCCGAATTCGTCGAACGTAGAAAACTTCCGACCCGTGGTCACGTGCGACATGAACATAGGGTGTCAAGCATCGTTTATAAGGACGCCTCCACGTCTTTATCAGACAGCTATATCCTCTATCGCCGTCCTGGTGACACCGAGGAGACCACTGGGCGAATCAAGTGTATATTCAACTACCGCCACGAGGTCTCGGAGGCGCCGAGGTGTTACGTCATCGTAGAACCTTATAGAGCGCTTCGGGAGCTCGAGGTAAAATGGGACGTCTATCGAAAGCATGGGATTGGGATAATTTACAGTGCTTCTTTTCATGATCCAGTCTTGATCTCACCTGCCCAGATTGTCTGTCATATCGCCACAGTCGCGAACATATGTCCCCAAATATCCCAGAACCACGTCCTCTGTATCCCCCTGGACAAGGTACGCGTGCTATTCATCTGGGAAGACATTGATTGGATTTATTAATGCATGGAACCTCAGGATGTTCTGTATTCCACGGAATCGCTTCCAACGGAGGAATTAGAGGAAATATAGCGAACTATATACTATTATGCACGCATTGCTATCCGATCAGGCGGCTCGAGCGGACAGGATGTCAAACCGAGAAACAGTCATGGCCTCCTAGTTCGCGTGCTCCATCAAAGAAATTGTATTTTCAACAAAGACATTCAGTTCCAATGGAGTAAAGTCGGCCGCATGATCCAGGAACTTCGTTGCCGCGAATGATCGAGGGCAGGCGGGTGGAGTAGTGCTGTTCCTCGCCGCTCGCCGCCGATTAGATCAACGCCTCTTCGGACCGCTCAGGACCCACAACTCTGCATGAGGAAGCTTCAAAGGGGATCCAAAACCGGTAGCTCCGACCCCACATTGCAATCTGAGGCCTCCAGCCTTCCGGCGAAAGATGATGGAGCCCTGACTAAGTCGCGCTCACCACGCTCTTCGAGACTTATCTCTCTCGACGACAAACCCCGCTCGATAATGCTGGCCGATTCTCCTAAACATCGTGGTACTTATCCTTCTCTATCTACATGCAATATTCGGACCGTTGAGCATAACAACTCATAGACGTAGACCCTCGATTCTTGGCGGATCGGTTTCTCTCCGAATCTCCTCCCGCCAACGTCCCCAGACCAGAAGGTGAGTTATCCTTATAACTTCTTTGGCGAGGTTCTGAGTGATATTCAGAGATATCCAATCGAGCTGACGAGCCCAGACGATCGTGCGGATTCGCCGTCCTGTTCTACGGGACTTTGGCAGCGTTTCTGCTTTTACTGTGGAAAAATCACGTCGTATGATATATTCTCCTGATGCTCTATCTGTTGATCATCTTTCTTGCAGGATGCTTGCAACAACATCGAAGTGACGACGGAGATGATGCATGAAAAAATGAAAGAGATAGCGGAAGGTGTGGTTGCCCTTCGAGCTCAAGACTTTACAGGCCTTCGGGATTACGCTTTGCTCAAGGGGGGAGGATTATATATTAGCGAATGGACATCACCGACCCATACATTCCTCGATCCATCCTCATCTACATGGCTACACCGTCTTCCGCGCTCAGTCACTTATCGATGGATTCAACATGCGGGACACGGGCCTGAAGAAGCATTAAGCTCTAGTCTTGAGCCAGGTAGTTGTTGGCCTATGTCCGGATCCACCGGTCACATCGGAATTATGCTGGCGGACAGAATCGAAATCCAGAACATCACCGTGGACCATCTCCCAAGAACTATCGCCCCTCACATATCCCAAGCTCCTCGCGCGATCTCCGTATGGGGCTATGTCCATGAGAACCACTCTACGCTGGCATCTCTGAGGACCCGCGTTGAAGTCTCTTCAATGAAGTTCGTTTTCCCGGGGGATCGTCTAGCTCATGGGATCGAAGTACCACCGGACTCCTTGTTTGTGTTGCTTCTCGAGTTCGAGTATGACATCCATGCATCTGTGCATATACAAACATTCTCCGTGGATTCCATGGTACGGTCTCTCGGGATTGCATATGACGTGATCGTTTTGGAAATCAAGACGAATTGGGGCTCGGCAGATCAAACCTGCTTGTACCGAGTTCGCGTTCATGGAGTACCCGTAGCTGATAAGGCATCCAACGAATACCACACATGAGTACTCGCGCGTTTTTTGCAGCCTCCCTAGTGGCCCCAGTTGTGGGAATTAAATCTAACAAAAAATAAATTTGGGCTGGGGGCAACCAAAGGAAGAAGTTTGGTAATTTGAGCCCCCCACATTGATTGGACAAACTTTTCTAATCACTCAATCTGTTCCTCCTGAGATTCTCTACCCAACCATCAAAAAATAATAATTTAATTCCAGAAACTGAAGCTGCTGGAGGGGATTCAAAAAAACGCGAGTACTCATGTGTGGTATTCGTTGGATGCCTTAGTAGCTGATGACTAGTGCAGTTTATGAATTCGAATTTAAAGTAGCTGCTTGTATCAAAAAATGTCGCAATCCTCGTGTGACGAGGACGCTAAATACTCGGGTTCTGCCTTGCGGCAACAATGCGGCCGACAGCCATATATTATTAAACCGAATCGCAGATGAAGAAACGAACTAACATCTCACATGATGTCGGCGTCGATCAAGTCAGAGAGCCCGTCGGACGCGGAAGACGGCGAGTACGTTGTTACGATATTTGAGGAGATAGTATCTTACCATTCGTAGCGTTTCGGGCGACCTTATCGCAGGCTTTTCTGCGGTTTCGCTAGGAGAATCCGACCTGAGGCCCCTTTGTCCATTCTGCGATGAGATTTTACCTGAGACTCCTAGCCAGGAACTCAGAGCACTCATAGAAACGGTTTCATCTACTGCAGATCCACGTCCGGGGAACAGGAATGGACGCAAAGCTCCTCTGATGACTTACATCAGTATATGTCAGAGACACCGTTGGGAAAGTAAAGATTTACCGATGGCCGTGGCACGAGGCTGGCCTCAGGAAATTGATTTCGCCACGCTACCGGACAGAGTAGCTTCATTTTCTGATGAAATATCGGCCATAATGGAAAACCCTTGGACCAGTTCTTTCTTCGTCAAGTGTGCTGAACTCCTCATTAGTTCGGCTAAGTCAAGAGCGAAGCGGCTTGGATCGACGATGGCCTTGACACGGATGATGCAGCCGGGATAGTGAGTATCTTGGCTTCTCAGGTTTCGGAATGCATCTCAGGGTCTAATTACAGCTATGGCGGTCGCGGATATGTGATCATCCGAAATATCGTCCGCCAATGCCATACAGTCGACAACGCGCAGCTCAAGGAAATTGCTCCGCTGTCTGCCGATCAATTTCAAGAGAGCGTCCTCATGCCGGAGATCGCGAAACGATTAATTATGCAAGATATGACAGTGAAGGACGAGGCGGCTGCAGAAATACTTCGCCAGAGCATAGAGTACGGATCAATCATGTTTCCGGATTTGGAAGACGATCCGGTTTTAGCAGAGGTTCTCCGTAGGGTTCCGACACGTGGCTCGGCCAACCGGGATCTGCCGGCCCAAGGGTCGGCATCGCCTCGCCCTCGACCCCGTCCTCGCAGAAAGAACCAAGATCTGGCAATGCCGCATTAAAGCATGGACAGAACAACTGTATTTATAAAAGATATAAAATCGGATTACATAGCTCAATAACGATCAGTGCAGAGACTTGAAACCCTTTCCTTCCCGAAAAGACCTTCTGCGAGACGCCAAAATGGGAGTTCTGGCTGGTGTTTTGACGAGAGGAGGAAGGAAGATCAAGAGAGCAATGATGAATAGTAGAAAGTAAGCGATGTGTCGGCGGTGAGTACGATATCGGACGCAAACAACGGTGAAGACGGTTCCGACCAACTTCTGCGGACTAGGCGACTTCAGCAGGAGGGTGACAACTGATCGATCGCGATCACTGACCTATGACCGGTGAGACCACCAGAATATGGCTCACTCTCATTTCGGGTTGAGGGAGTGTCATGTACAATCTTCGAGAGGGAGACGCTCAGGCGCGAAGAGGCGGTCTGCGATTTATTCTTAGGATATCGTGAGCTTCAAGGGATCGCTCGCGATAAGATGTCATACCTGCATGAGTCCGTCTCCATCGTCACCGGAAGTGTCTTGGGGTAGACTGGCCGGGCTTTCGGAAACGGAAGGGCCGTGGATTGGATTCTAACAGAGCATGAAATCTATGTAGCTCCATAGGTCGAACTGCTCAGGCATACCTTACGTGCATCACTGCCAGCCAATGGGTCCGCGGTCTGAACAGGTACGAGTTTTGGCTGCTTGCATTTAAATAATGTATGTGGTACAACAAAAGATTAACTTACTGCATTATACTGCATTCCCGGGAATTTGCTTAACAAATGCTCCAACAAGGCTTGGAGGGCTGCACTCCGCCTTTCGATTTCTTGCAGGACGGGCTTCCAGGTGCTCAACGTTTGCTTGAACGATTCGACAGTCGTCGCGACTGACAAACGACCGCCCATAGAGCTTTCCACGAGCTTTTTCATGTCATCTATCAGGCGAGTTAGCCCTATAGAGCGTCAGTTTGAGATGGGGACGAAGAAGGATTGCTATACTGGCGCAGAGATTGGCGTTATGGTCGCACCGAGCCTCCAAATGGGCGAACTTCTCATCGCAACGACCCTCCAGATGGGCCAACCTCTCCGGAAGAGATCGTATGAGTTCTTCGAGATCACTCAAGCCTTTGAGCCGTTCGACTAGGGGTCCTAGAGCATCGTTCATACGGTCCTCCATCTCTTCTACACTCCGTTTGAAACGCTGTTCTCTCTCCTCAAAATAAGGTACCCAGTAATCCTGACACTCTGTGAAGCGGATCAGTGGGGTCACAGGGATTAATTTAAGCTTTTACTCTCGACTCGGTGCTTGAACTTCTCCAAAGTCTCTATCGTCGAGGGCTCTATCGGTGGCTCCTCGGTTTCGTCGACGATTATTCCTTGGCTGAGAGGAGTGAAAGGTCGAGAAAACGTAACTCCAAGAGATGATGTGGTGAAGGAAGAAATGCTGCTGGTGGGGGAGGACTCGACATTGTTCTCTCGACGATGCATGAGGACGGCACGGTGGGCAGCAAGCGCAGGTGACGGGCGATCAGAAGCACAACTCTTGATGACCAATGACTGTTATAATCACATTTCCGGAAACAAGGACGAGAAACACGATGCATGATATCGTGAACAAGACGATCTCGATCAGGCCATGAGTTATAGGAGCGCTCGCACCAGCGCCTAGCTTGCGGCGGTGCGGCGGTAACGCCGGGCTGAGCTGACACAGCCGATCTCAGATGCCGAAGTTGCGACACGAACTCCGCTGATGCTTCTCACGCTGACACGCTGTCTCTCTCTCCCTTGTGCTCTCTTTGGCAAGCTGTAGCCGGCAATGAATCAACCTATATAGGCTCGCTCTTGATGCACCGACTCCCAAATTTCTTATTTCCTTTATAGCGGCTTTACGGAGAGCGACGATGATACCAGCAGAGTCCCTGTGAGTGTGTGAAGTATAAGTATTCCGTCTCAGGAGCTAAATCTTTGCTTTCATAGAGCTTTTAGGATTCGCGCAGATCAGCCACATTGGATTGTATCTCCCTTAGATGCGCACCTCTTCCTTCATATCCACTCAGCTTCCTTGTGCGATTTCCACCCTGGACGGAACATCGTCAGAGCGGCTATACGCATGGCATCCGGAGAGTTGGCGAAGGAGCAACTGGTTCTCGCAATTTTGAAGGCCGATCAAGTGCGTCGACACTCCCATTCGCTTAGTCCTTGCTCATGCGTACCAGGTGGAACATCTGAATTTGACGCATACGCTATCGGCAGTGAATGGGCAGATCGGGTTCATGGTAGAAGGGCCTTGGTACGAACCTTGACTGATAATCGATTGACATGCACATACATACCAACTTCCAGTACAGTCTCCATTTCTGCGACATGGACTACGTATCGGGCCGAGGTGCATCAGTACTTCACTATTTCTGAAAGCGAAGAAGCAGCCCAAGCGATTAAACCAGGCTCTACCGATATTAATGACCAACCGTCGTACGTGACCATTGAAGAGTTCATAACCACATTGATAATCCAGTCTCAGGGACAATGCTTCCTCGAGGTGAGTTCGTGCAAATCAAGTTCAAGCCGACAATCTGAGTTGAGAGCTAGACCCGACACTGCCGATACCTCCTCCATCCGAGCCACTGAAGCGCAGTCAACGACTCGCGTAGATTCCCAGCTAGCGGTTCCCGAACCTTCGTGAGTCATTTCAAGCATTGATTACCTTCACCGGCACTCAGACTTTGCAGCCCTGCCAATTTGTCGACTACGGCACCTTCAGACGCAACTCCACAGTAAGCCTAATGACCTCTGCCGTTGTTCGATCTCAAAGATTCCGCAGGAACTCCTTGGACCTTTCGCAAACAATTCGTCCGGCCGAGACGCAGAAGCGACGTCGAGAGGGTAGTACGGAGCCCGTGGACGAACAAGAAGAGCCTTCTGCAGCGAAGCGATCCCGCAAAGCATTGTCGGCCCCCCAGGGAGTCCAAGAAGAAGATGCCCATATTGTGGACGCGGGCCCTGCAGTAATCAATCCGACAATTAAGGACATGCCTAAGCCTGGTGCGTCTGAGAGGTGTGCGATCGATTATACCTAATCAGTCTACTAGCTGTCCCGTCGCAACCCTTACCCGAAACCACGCCTCAAACTAAATATGCTGTTGCAACCGTTCCTCCAACGCTGCCGGACGTCGTGAGGCCGGTTGCGAGCGTTCGGGAAATCGGGTATGAAGGAGAACTTGAAGGTCAGACAAGAGAGATTACTGATTTCCTCGCAGACACTGATGTACCACCAGGGATTGCGTACCGAATCGTCCGAGCAGGTGATCCCAATGTTGGTCCGCCTCGCGACGGTCAATGGGTGAAGCTCTCGATCAGGCTCAGTGTTTCAGGCGTTAAGTTTCCGCCGCAGGTAAGCTCTGTTCGCATTTGCTAGCAAAAGATTTCTCTCTCAACTTGGGCTCGGTTTCTCTAGAAAAGAGTTTTCAAGTTGCATGAGGAGCCGTTGCCAGTAGCCAAAGGTATAAAAGCCGTTCTGTATTCTGAATATATTCAACTCTGTCTAGGGGTGGACAAACTCACGTCCCTGATGCTCAAAGGTGAAGAGGTGAAAGCGACTGTACCGCGGGATTTGACAGCCGGCGAACAGGATGTCAGTTTCTCAGTTATCTTGCTCCCGATCACCAACTCACGTGCTCCAGGTGAAAAATGTAGCCATTCCGGCTAATGTTCCATTCGTCTATCGTGAGTTCAAATGAGTGCTACTTTGAACGCATGTCACTCAACTCTTTTGAAGAGTTTGTACTTCAAGAAATCTCGGACGAGGAAATCAAGAAAGATGTTTCTAAAGCGAGGAAAAGCAAGAGTGACATCTCATCTGCCATGACGCCTGACAGAAATCCGCCTAAAAAATCAAACAAATCCGGATCCGGTCATGGGAGGAAGTCTTTGTAGTTTATGTCCCGTTTCAACCTAGTCATTATATTCTAATGTGGGATCCGGTTAACACACTCGACCTGATCGTAGCACCCTGAATGAACAAACAACTATCAACACAGGCATGAGGGCATCCTGTCCTTGTATTCCCGCCTTAACACAGATTGTCTGGTTGCAAGCTCTGTTCTATCCCCCTGGACATGGCTCCGTTGGTATACCGACCCATTCCTCAACCGCAAATGTTTCACACAGACGGGATCAACTCTGTCGCTTTTAGCCCGGCGGGACGGAGATTGGCCAGCGCAGGGAACGATTACTCCGTCAAAGTCTGGTCTTTCCCCGAATCTCAGCTCCTGCATTCCGTTCGTACGCCCGCCGCCGCACTGTCCCTATCGTGGTATGATGAGTCTGAGCTCCTCTGTGGGTTGGCTAATGGGACGATGTTGCGTATCTGTGAGGATGGTGTAAGAGTTTGGACTTTGTCCTTTATCATCTTTAAAACTGGTGACACAGGCCGAAATTATGGTGCATCTTTACGAAGGTGACGAGTACCCAATCGAACATCTTTCTATTGCAAAAAATGGGTCTAGACTAGCCGCTGGGGGTAACGACACAATCACGGTTTGGCGGAGGAAGTCTGGTGCGTGGTTCTTTGCGACTGTACATTTCCAAGCATTTGGCTGAGTCTATCTCTCATAGAATCGGCACAATCCAGCAACGGATTCGACGCAGACAACGTGCTCATTCTGCCACCGCCCCCAAAATCTTATCCGTCAGCAGATAAGCCGATCTTTGTCACAGCCATTCACTGGTTTGGACCAGAAGATACGCAAATTCTGGCGGGCTACCTGACACATGGCATCGTGTAAGCGCTTTCTCATTCCAATCGTTCATCTCCCGACTTCTCCAGAATCTGGGATGTAGTCCTCTCATCCGAACACCCCGTTGCGACAGCTTTGAGTTCATGGAAGTTACCAATATCTGTGATGTGGGCTCTGCTCTATGAACTAATGCCTCCTGCTGATGTCTCCCAGTGCTCACGTCTCCCTTTCTCCGAACCATGACACATACGCTGTCGCGGACTTTGATGAGTCCTTCACCACCTACCGCTATCCGTCGAATATCGAAATTCATCACTTCGAGAACGAAGAACGAGAAACTGGGATCCCCATACGATCGCAGTTCATTCACGGCGGAGAAATACTTCTGGGCGGAAACTCGCAGGGTCAAATGTCGTTGTGGGGCTCCAGACGTGGTACTCTCTTGCAGACTCTATCTCATGAAGGTAGTGTTCCGCCGCGCCTTCTTCTGTACCTGAAGAATGATGTCTTCGTTTCTTGCAGTTCGCGCGCCTGTCCGAGCATTTTCGGTTTGCACCTTCTATGTTGCTCATTCCGGGCGCTCATGATGTTTAGGCTCGGTTTGATTCGGCAAAGGAAATATTTTGGATTGCTACGGCAGCTTGTATCCCAGGGCAGCGGTGTGAAGTGACTCTGTGGAAGGCATGGGACTCTGGTAGGCGCTCGGTCATATTCCCTTTCATCCCCGTCTCACTCAATTTCTGCTAGACCAACCAATGGGTCTCCGCTCCCAAGATATCAAGAAATGTACGTTTGCCCTATCCTATCGAATACAATGAAAATTCAAACAGCATACAGCGAATACAGCCTTTGTGTTCCTAGTCTCAGTTCCTCTTCTAAGTAGTCTCGCTTTTTTTCTCATAAGATATGCTGGCTCCGGTACGCATGATTTCTCATATCTTGTACCTGTTCTTATATGGTTTACAATAGAGCACGGGGCGGAGATCAATTATTTATGGCAATTGCTGTTAGATTTCGGCCGTGTATGTTATAATTATCTGAGATGAACGCCGAACGAGGATATTCGTAAGGTATCATATATTAGTAAGGTATCATAGAACCTTGAAAACGCGCATCGAGAGTCTGAAGACCGCTGATAATGCTGGTCAGCGTGGCCTCTCTGGAAAATGCCTGAGAAAATGATTCCCTCGTGAAATTCACCATCTCTCCGCTCATACGTTTAACGGCTTCCACGTCCTCACTGAGAGTATGGACCCTCTGTATAGTCAACAGAATATAACGATGGGTCCGTTCTCTATAATCCGTGGCCACTTTCAAAGTCTCTGCTTGGCGCCGAAGCCGTTTGAAGTGGCGCCCGGGCGCCAAAAGCCGAACAGACGCCCAAGTCTCAGCCAATGTCTCATCGAGAGAGATCGCGATCGCAATCTGATCTCTTGCCAGCAGTGACTGAGCGGCTCTGAGCAGTGTCTCCAACTGTTCGATGACGCGACTCGTCATTGATAGCCTAGCGATGACTACCCTGAACTCCAATTCGCAGATCTCGAGCACCGCTTCAATTTCCGGATTGGGATCTTCATCGCAGAGCCACCAGCGTAATGCTTGAACTCCCAGGATCCTGCAAAAAATTTGACGGGGGTTCAACCAGCTCTCTCCTCGATTTCGCAAGCGCCGAGAGGCCAGCTCAGCGATTGTGCGAACTCTGAAATCGTAAGTTCAAATCTGGCGATCACGATTATTCAGTAGCTGAACTCTGCTTACCTGTGAAGAGACGAGACCAAGCTTGAATCCAACTGCTGAATTTGTTTGCTGGCCTCTTCTGTAGCGCTTTGAATCTGGTCCAATGTCTTGACGATCTCGTCCTGGTGCGGAATACCGGGGGTCCATTCTACCAGGGCAATGATATCATTCAGCTTCAGCTGCGCTTCGCTGAGATCGATTTGAAGAGACCTGGGTTCTCTATCCGCGATGCGATGGATGGTGAGGGCCTGATCCCCTAGTGAGCTGACGAAGGCGCAAAACCTCGACTGGGAGCTCTGGATTGTACTACCCGGAAGGCACATTGACCGGAGGACGACCGACGTGTCATTACTGAGCGCCCTCAGCAACCACAATAACACCCATATTGGTAAGAGAATTCGCAATGATATGGAAAATGATCCACGCCACAGAGATAACATGATGTAGCAGCCAGAGCTAATGCAAGGAAATGAGAGGGAACAGGCCGACCGGCGTAGTCGTTAGCCCGCTATGCCGATGGCTTCCAGGTCCCATCATCAATACTGGACATTTTCGTCAACCTTTGTTCTCCTTTAGGATCTGGATTCTGGACCGTGATACCGCCAAACGCTCGGTTCAGCTTCCACCACCACCGTCGGAACATTACTTCTATTCCGACAGCCTATGATATAAATCACCAACACTGGCAAGTCCGATGCTACGCCTTCCTCTTCTCATCATGTCTGACTCCAAAGCTCGAGGGAATTATCCCCTCCAGCGCATGAATGTACATCACTGGCACGCCTCTTCAGGAGCAAAGTCGCCAGGCAAAACTAGTGATGTTATCCTTGCAAAGACCGAGTCCCCACCTCAGAAGTCGCCTCTGACTCATCTACGATTCTCTGCCAACGGGTCAGCTCCTTTGTTACTCCTCTATTATCATTTTCCAAAGAAATACAGGTCTGTTGCGCCCTCCGGCACGGAGGATGAGACAGAGGACGTGGTAAGACTGATGAGACTGTGTTCATTGGTTGCTGATAACGTATAGGCTACTCCCGACGAGCCTGACAACCCTGCCGTACCGCCTACAGGTCAAAATAATGACCCCGGCCTAACGTAAGCTCCTCCGACTGCCCTCGCGATATGCTTTCGGCTGAATGGTAAAGTAGGGTTGATATCAATGTGCCTGTTCACGCCGGACCAACAGAGAGTGCTGATATAGTCAACACGCCTCCGGAGAGCCCCTCTCCTGACGAGGAGCCAGTAGAAAATTGTGTAAGATCCTACATCGTCACCTTTCACTCTACTAATCTATTCAAATCGGTAGCTTCACATGCTTGCTCAGAGATATATCAAACGGACCACAAAGATGAAGAACACGGGTCTCACTTTTTCCTGGGTTGACTCGTACGGGTGCTGCCCCCTGGAGGTACCGGGTCTCTCCGCTAAAGACTCACGCGTGAAGCCGGGAGATCTCTTCTTCCATAGATACGGTACAGGGCAGCAAGTCTGGTATTGCAATCGCCGCCGAAACTGGGTCACATTGACCCAGGAGCCTAACTCGGTTCATCTAACAGGCAGACATCTGGGTTTCGAAGACTCGAGCGGTGCGCCGGTGCTCCTGGTGCGCCAAAAGTAATTAATAAGCGCGACCCTATGATCGAAGTCGTCGAAGTAGAACGTCGAAGTAGCACACACCTGTAGACCGATGTCCATAAGCTAAGCAATTCTCGCCTGTGCCTTATCCTATCTCGATAGATCAGTCCATCGGCGGAACTCCCGAGCATGTGTGAAGCGAACCGGTGGTTAGGCCTGTCCTCCGGTTACCCCGCTGCCTTGTAATCATTTACAGAGCACCCGTAACTATACACTCGCTGACCTTCATCCTCTCGTTTTCTCTCCATGGCTGAAATCTCAAGACTCAAAGAAGATTCTATGGACGTTAAGGTGGCTCGTACCTCCCTCAATTTCCAATCTCTTCATACTCTACCGCAAAAGCGTGACGTGATGTCACTCGCGTTGAGTCCAGACGCCCGCCACCTGGCAGTCCACAGTCAGTTGCAGTCTACTTTACTCGACGGCAGGAACCTTCGAATCTAATACGTTGACTCAGGTACCGACGAGACACTTACAGTGTGGTCCGTTCGAACGGGTGAAATTGTCTTAGCTCTGGGCGACTCTGGCGGAGGTGCCGTCAGCACGTATCGTTGGGCTCAGCCATACGGTGGGCCATTTGGGTTTGGCCTCGTATGTGGTTTCCGTGGTGGGATTCTGGAAGTTGTAGAGATGCGTGAGACAGAGGTATGTTCGAATCAATCATCGAGGCGATCTCTTTGATCAGTTCGTTCCATTTACAGCGTCCTACGATCTCGACGAATCGTCAACGCATTCAAGCTCACGATGGAGACGTACTGGAGCTCTCCGTGGATCAAACTCATACTCTCGTTTGCTCCGTGGGTCACGGAGTCCTCAAGCTGTGGAAAATACAGAATAATTGTACGCTTTCTCCTCGCGTTCTCCTTCGTCCCCGAGTCTAACCAACCACTGTTCAGGGGTCATGTGTATCTTGGATCAAGTATCTATCTATTCCTCAACGGAAATAGCATACAATAACCCCATCTTCTGGAATGGAGCTGTGTATCTACCATCGGGAGCAAAGCTGTATGTGTTTCAACCTGACGGTACATGACATAATGAAAACCAGTTCGAATAACAGTATCAGCTGGAAGATCTCCGATTGGAAATTACTGTATGACAGAGATCTTCAACTTCCCCATCCCGCGTAAGTCTCCTCTCACTTAGCCAATTAGTTGTCTCACTAGCGTTTGCGATGGCAGTTCGTCTGGAGAAGTTTCCGACGACGAACAATGGCTCCTTCTACACCACAGAACGGAGGGGACGTATCTCTATTCACTACCTCAATTTTCCTGCGTCAGGACTGTATTCGCTGCCAAACACGCTCGACAGACTGTAACCTTCGCGCGAGGCAGTCGATCTATTTTGTACGGAGATGATTCTGGATCCATCAGGTTTCTCCCTCTCCCCAAACTGTTTCAATTTGGCTCATTGAGCCACCACAAAAGTGCGTGCAGTTTCCTCCTCGTGTGAATGTAAGCTGAGACCAAGATAGATGGCAGTGTTGCTGCAGCAGTAACGGCGAGTCGTTCATAATATGTAATCCTCGAGAATCGGCTCTGAGACTTAGCAGGCGGTCACCGTTGGCCTAACGAGCTTCGTAGCGAGCGGAACTTCAGCATCGTTGCCCGGTGACGAACCCACCGTCAGGATTTGGACCGATTCGGTCTCATTCGCATCCAAACTTCGATCACAACCCTCTAGCAAGCAAGGCTTCTCGCGTCGTTTCCGCTCTATAATCCAGATCACGCTTGTACTCTGGGCACTGAAGGTCTCATACGATCTCGGGCGATTAGTGGGGGTGGAGCAGACGACTGCAACATTTGACTATCCCTCGCATGTTATTTTGGTGCTATGGCAGTCAGCTCAACTGTGCCACAACTATCTGAACCAGCTGATTCATTGGTATTACATGTTTCGTCGGCTTTACGCTTGATAGTGGCTCTCATAGTATGGTGAGATTCCAATAAAATTGCAATCCACTTCTGTGCCTGAAATTGTCAAAGTAATTTTTGCCCAAACAAATATACCTTCAAACAAAGCTTGCTTTGCGATCGCGTCCTAAAGAGTTAGGCTACGGCAGGGCTTACCTGGCAACCTCCCTCATCATTGCCATATAGAGCCATTAACACCGAAATGTCGCTCTTGTGCTCTTGGGCTTGTCCGAAATACTCGTCGGCGGTCGAGAATATTGCCGTCATCACATCCGGAACAAAGCATTCAATATGGGATCCGCACACTACGTCCGCGCAGAACAAGGCTCTGCTATTGCTACCGACTGATCGGAAGCGCTTACGATGACTATATCGGCTACTAGTCGTAATTATAAGCCAGGCTGTCCTCGATCGGCCTCGTTGCATCCACATCAGAATCTGTCATCGCCCATAGCGTTGGACCCACAACCCAAAACCCAGAATTCCTAATAGAGATCATGATTCCTGAAGGGTACATGCACTTCGAACAGGGACGGATTCACCGAACTGCCCACGTCTTTTCACCAGGCCTTGTTTTGTGCTGATCTTATGATACGGCACGCTCCACCTTACCGTGTGGGTACTTCTGATGTCAGTTGCTCGTTTACGATAGCGAGCTCTCGAACATCGTCCGACATCTCAGCTCACGGAGATCCGATTGCCTCAAATGCGGCAAAGAGGTAAATATATATGTATATATACATACCACACCAAACTTCTGGAGCCGTTCCCCTAGGCCTCTTGATAGCATTTTGCCGGAACGAGCATGCGGAGGTGAACCAGAAACACGTTCCATGAATCTCTAAGCCTAACCTTTTGTGTCGTGCCTTGTTAGTCTATACGTCAACAAGACGAGTTGCGATATAACTGACCTGACGTTGCGGCCGAACCATCAAAACATCACGGCTGACGATGGCCCAATCCGCCTCCACTGCAGCCCAAATCAAGGACTGGACCCTTGGCTTTCGAGTTTCTCACATCGTTCCACAAGCCCAGAATGTTGCTTCTGTATCGCTGAGCCCAGATGGTCGCTACATCGCTACCTGCGGTACGTTTGAGGCGTTTAGCCTCCAATTATAAAGTCGCTGAAACCTGAACTCTCAGATACCGCTGGAAACTTGGACGTGTACACGGTGGGCACTGGGCGAAAAATACTGAATTTAGCTCAGACGATTCCTGTTCTTGCCGATCGAGGTGTCGATCGTTATTGCTGGGCTCAGCCATATATCACTCCCTTCAATATTGGGTTGGTATGTGCGTATAAGTGCGCTGAGATACAGGCCCTGGAATATAGGGGAATAGGTGTAGGTGCAGCCTCTTCCGAAGTCGATGTGGCTAACTGACATCCAGAGTGCCGGCCCTATGTGGACTGCTGCTGCGCCAATCGAGGCTCATAAGCGTGTCACATCTATGTGCATTGACAAGACCAACAACTATGTGTGTACCGTCTCAGCCGAATCTATTAGGCTCTGGCGAATCGACGATGATTGTGAGTCTCACATCTCAAGGGTTTTTGACTCTTCCAATAATCAAACGCTTTTGAGGGAACTTGAAGCTCCTGGCTGTCGAGGATCTTGAATACGAGCGCAACCACCGTATACTTAAGGGCGCTTTTTTTTGCGGATCGTTGTTGTACTATCCCATAGGTCCCAAACTCGTGTAAGCTTCTTCCGTTTATTCCATGCCTGTCGGTGACATCTTCTGGTCAGGCGAGTTTGGGAAACTGAGCAGAGGGTATTGGAGCATCGTCGAGACCTCCCTGTTTTCTATGAGATGTGAGTCACGCATTCATATACAGTTATTCGTTCTTTCATTCATGATGCGCAGAGGGGAGACCTTCGTCTCTCCCAATGAAGAATACCTCATTGCTCTCAATCCAACGGGCGGAGGTCATCTATACCTTCTCCCCGATCTCGATTATTCCTATGTCGCGCTCGGCAAGACAGAGATGGTTCAGAGTGTCAGCTTCGTTGAAGGTCGGAGCGCATTTTTGTATGGTGATTCCTCTGGGAATATTCGCATGCGTTCTTGGGGGTCTTCCGCAACGCTTTTGGTGTTGCCCCACCACATACGTAAGTCCATGCTCATCGATCATACTCTAAAATTCACCGTCTTTCCAGGCAGAGCAGTCGCTGGAATAGTAGATGTCAGTGTATTTAAAATCTTCTTGGCCTTCACGTCTCATCGTATCACTGTGATTCAGAGTCGTACCGTAGACGGCATCACTATCATAGCTAGCGCCACTTCCCGTTCCGCGACATTTGATCAACCAACGCTCAAAATCTGGACGGATTCACCTTCGATCGCTCCAGCACCCGCGCGCTCCGACTTTCAAACGGAATTGCTACCCATTTTCTTCCGGGCTCTCCTACGTCTGTTATTATTCGCGGTTTGGAGCAGGTTTCTGTATGACCTGGGAAAGCTGGTAGAGCGGGAAAACGCTGACTACAACAAATTGGTGGGGTTTCGATCGCATTTGGATTTTTCAGTCTGTACCATTTTGAAACTCTACCACGAATACTCGACGGTCTGGCCCGTTGGAATTCTTCTAGTCGTCGGTTGGGTAACGGTTACTCGGGTCGAACGTCGGAGAAGTAGATGATAGGTCCCAAACTCCCTTACTGTGTTGTACTCTTGCCCTCCTTTAAAATACATGTCAGCATCCCGCTATTAGCTTATATTTATTCTGCAGCCAAGTCTCAGCAGATGTACGTCGATTCGGCTCTCAAGTTTTCTTGATCCTGTACATGCATGTTGCGGAGACTGGATTCGAAGTCAGGCACGCTTCTACTCCCACGGTTCCGGATGACGCAACCTCCGATCCATAGATCAGGGTTGCGCTCTATTAAGCTTTTCTTAAGCTTATCGCGAGTACCTCCTTGGCGACATGAGCTCCCTTTGATCGTATGGTACAAAGCGTGTCAATCTGGTATAAAGAGTGAACCCAATCTGGTACAAGAACGGATGCCTTTCGAACCGGACCGTCCGTAACCAGCGTCAGGCACTACTTATCGTAAGCGACAAGCGGTTTCGCCTTGTTACTGATCTGATTCGATTATTCATAAATAGCGCTTCAGGAACACAGTACACACCAGTAGACACGGCCCTACTTTTTCGACTTCAGTTGCCTTTTGTGATCGCAAAACCTGCCGCCGAAGCTCCACCGGTGCTTACACTCTGCACCGTCGATGCATTAGTCGAATCGGTACCTGAACTCGGCTCGGTCTAACGGAACAAGACCGCCACCAGTTGGCCGTACGCTAGAGGCCATCTCAATGCGTCGAGTTGCCCCTCATCTCCTCCACTGAGACTGTCATTTAAATTTCGCTATGGAAGCAACCAGAACCTCACACAGTATCCCATCTATGAGAAGGAAGTCAGAAACCTCGGTGACCTGGACTTGAGACTTCCATTCTCGCATTGTCGTAGCCGCGAACTTGACTTTCGATTTTCATTCTGGCCTTCTCGTAATCGCTTCCTTTCATTGCCGAACGTCTTGTTTCCCAAACTGTACGAAAGAGGATTTTGGCATATATAAAGTCTGCTGTCGCAGACACTGAGGCAACAACTTGAACCAACTTGAAACGCAATGGCATCTGACGACTCCAGCACAATCCGCATCTCACACTCAGCTCTCGGCTTTCGTCCGTCACACATCTGCCCTCAACCGAAGATCGTCAAGCATTTGAAGATCAGCCCGAACGGCAAACTCCTCGGGGTATCTGGTATGTGAACAACCTCTTTCTGTGTCATAGATGTACTAAGCAGACGTAGATGTGGAGGGTCTCCTCCGAGTTTGGTCACTCGAAAGGTCTGCGGTGATCCTCACCGTCGGGACCGAGAGTCAGCTTCCGGAGGAAGGATCCGTCGTTAACTTTTGCTGGGCTCAACCATACACCCCTCCATTCGATGTAGGCTTGGTTTGCGCGTACGAGGGTGGGAAGATGCAAACCATTGAGTATCGCGGTACCGATCCCAAGGTATGTCCTACTAGTTGTGAAGTGTTTCTTATGTCTGATCATGAGGCGTCAAGGATGGCGCTGAAAGGTGGAACTCAGGGGAAGCATGGGAAGCCCACGAGGGAGAAATCATGTCTTTGAGCGTCGATCGATCGAATACGTACATCACTTCGGTGACCAACAGTCAACTCAGGCTCTGGTATTTGGGGCCGTCGTGTGCGAATCTCACTTGTTTTCCTTTGCCTTTGCTTACCTCATCATCTAGGGAAAACGACGCTCCTTGCCACTGACTCGCTCGAGTTCGAAGCTGGGGGTCGCATTCTTCCAGACAGTTTCTTCTCGGGCCCATGCATCTACATGCCCATTGCGAGCAGGGTCATGTAAGTCATAAGCCTGTTTTTTACTACACCCATTCACCTCGATTGACTGATTCTTCGTTTCGCAGACGTACTTGGGTCATCGACTTAGAAGGGGTCCGGCTGACTCGCGCCGGCGATATCAAGGTACCATTCGATCTGTAAGTGTCTATAGACACCAGCCTCTCCGACATCCCTCATCAAATTCCTGCATAGGCGCGGTATCTTTGTCTCCCCAGACGAAAGATCGTTGATCGCCCTTCGGAGAGGAGGGGGAGGGCATTTATACTCTCTCCCTGATTTCAAACATACGAAGGCAATCTTCGGAGCTTATGAGAAGATTGACAGCCTTAGCTTCGTTTACGGGCACAATGCCGTACTCTACAGCGACAGGTCTGGAGTCATCAGGCTGCGTGATTTGTCCACCGTTAAGGATATCGGCCTTTTAACCCATCACAGAGGTGTGTCGTAGCCTCTTACACTTTAATCTACTTCTAATTCGCCACAGGCAAGTCGATAGCGGGAGCGGTTGCTGTAAGTGTGCTAATGCATGCCTGCCCCTTTCGCATCTTAATCGGTTTCTCGCGTTTCAGGCATCCATGCAAGGCACCTCCAATATTGTCGTCAGCGCAACAATTAGTGCTGCTCCACTTGATCCATCGAAAGTGATGGTTTGGACCGACTCTATATCTGTCTCCCCGGCAGCCTCGGACTTCGCAGCGACGATGCGCATGAACTCTCGTCGAACTCTACTCGTCATCGTCGGTCTCCGGTTCCTGTTCGTCTTCTCTGCCCTCAAGATCGCATACGATTTCGGCATTATTGTAGAGCAAGAGAAGATATTCGGATCCAAGAGCGGATTCTGGTCTTGTCTACTCGTGGCAGTGGGTCGCTTTGTTGGTCTTGTCTACGGTTATTCCGCGTATTGTCAGGTTGCGCTGATAGGCGGCTTGTTTTGGTTGGGATTCTTCCTTCCTAGCGCTTTCTGATAGACTACGTCACTAGGTACTATCACTGGTACCGCCATTGAGGAAAGGATGAACATGTCCGGCTCGTATGTATACAATAGTAGTCTATACATTGAGGTACTTGATGGCTTCCGGTCTCTTGCCTTGTTTCCGTTGTTCTCGAAGGGTTAAAGTTGCTGTGACCGAGGACCCCGTCGACCGATTCGGAAGCTCCGTTCGTGCGTTAAGTCCGCTCGTTCGAACGCCCGAGGCCACGTAAGCCCGTCACGCAGTCACGGTCTCACGGAGCGTACGCCAGCTCTATGACTGTCAATCTCTTTAAGAGTTCTGCTGCTGCGTCGTGTTTCCTACTCGAGATTCCAGCTCTTAGACACATCGGGGCTCCGCGGCTGAGATAGAGCGAGACCCCGTGCTTGTGAGATCGGTCAGCACTTGTTTTTCCGAAGTTCGTTGTATCCTGACCGTATTCCAGTCGTCCAGTTTATTACCGCTGAGCCCCGTACGACATTTCGATATTTACTGGGCGAGAGCAGAGAGATGTATACATGAAAAGGTATGCACATTGCTCGCTGTATCTTCTGTTCTGATCTCCCGATCTCCCGTTCTACAGGTCCGACTCTCCGTTCTCTCGTTTCTCCAAGCGGTTCAGCCCTTTGTCTCTTGGCCAATACGTCCGTGGTGCAGATGTCGGTTCCGAGTTACAGCGTGGTCTCTGTGATTGAGGGAGCAGGTATGTCTCTGTCTTCATGTCGTACGGCCAGACGCTCTAACGAAGTCTCCGTGCTTGCAGCCTCGCATCGAGTCCCTTATTCTGTGAGTCGCCGTCACGTCTGTTTCTCGCTACTCTTCTAACATAGACTCTACGGTCAGTTCTGGCCTTCCTGTCTTCCCATTTTGTCGCGGACCACCATGATTCCCTTTCCTCCGGCTCACTCTCATCGATCTCAAACCTCGGACTCACCCGTACCCCCCCTGTTCCTTAGTTTCATCAGCACTGATTACCAATCACCCTTATCTCCCTTCCTCCCGTTGCACGTTTCTTCGCCAATGCCAATTCCATCGTTTCTTCGCCACTTACATCGCGTTCGACGCCAAGACCTGCCCTAAGACCTGCCCTCAAGAACCTCGGTACCCGACAATAAGTACGTCTCGCATTCCCTCGAAGCCTCCCCATCACATGAACTTCGCCCTCAGAACATCATCGCGTCTCCCCCCTGCCCTCAAGAAGCCGTCTCTTCAATATCTGATTTGGCAAGTGATCCTTCACCAAACAATGTGCTGAGTATTCACCTCTTTTGTCAGCCAGCCGACACTTATCAAGCCAACATTTCTCGACCTCACAGACTCTACACTTCGGTTTCATTTCTCGCGTCGAGAAATGAGTTTGAAAACATTACCTTTTTCAGTAATTTTCTTTTGCATTTCTGGGCCGAAAAAGCGGCCCAAAAATATATCGTTGTTATGCCCCAGAAGTGTCACGTTTTGGTGCAATTTTCACACGCATTTCCGGCGCCAAGAATGAACCGCTTTCTCACGCATTTCTCGCCGGATATCTGGTGCACACAAATTGTCTGAGAACATGAGAGAAATGATTGAAAAAGCTCAGAAATACTCTGACTCTCTGACCACACTTCTGCGCCCCAGAACTTGTGCAAAATTGCAACCAGAAATCACACAGAAATCCGCAAAAAATTGTTTCAAAAATTTGTGACAGATTTGGAAGCTTTAGATAATCTCCCGTCCACAGAAATGGAATCGGAAACGTGCTCTTTCTCAACCATTTCTGCCCTCTTGAAATCGTAGAAAAAATCTATCCTTTCTCAACCATTTTTGCTCCATTTCTCGCGCTCAGAAATCAGTCATCCGACCCAGTG
>KV428268.1:0-30701 GCA_001632355.1 Sistotremastrum suecicum HHB10207 ss-3
CGTACGACGAAGAAACAAATCCATTGGAGAGTGAACAAATGTGGAGCGCCGTTTACGAGGTCGCCACAACGAAGATGAAAGAAGAAGCGGACGAGTGGAAGGGTCTGATGGACGTCTCCTTAGTCTTCGTACGTCAATCTCCGTTGAGGGTGTCCATTTATTCTGAACACCTCGATGTTCCCTAGATTGCTATTTTCTTGGCCGTCCTGACGGCATTTCTCGTACCAGCAGCGCAAAATCTTCTCCCTCCTCCGTCGTCGACTAGCACGGGAAGCAATGCAACGAGCTCTCCACCCCCTCTCCCACCCCAATCGGACGAGAACGTATGTGCTCTTTATTATCTCGCTCTGATCATGGCTGTGAGTTGTTTGCAATGATATCTTGCTCAACAATGCTCAATCATGTCGACAGATGTGCAACGCGGTTCTGTGCGTCGTTGGCCGACAATGGGTTAGCAAGCTCCTGAGTCGACCAGTAGGCAAAACGCACCGAGAACGGACGATCCGTCATGAGGAGCGAAAACGCCTAGCATACGGCTGGATCAAGCCTCTAGTCTCGCTTCTCTACTGGTCTCTCCTGCTATCCATTGGGCTCTTCATTGCCGGTCTACTCTATCAACTCCGCAATCTTTCGACTTCATTCGATCAGACCGCCACGATCCTCGAGGCCACGTGGAGTCTCGGTATCTGTCTAGCATCCGGGATCATCGCCCTTATTTCTGCTACCGCTCTTCATGCCATCCGTTTCGACACATCGCCGTTTGAAGGGCTCTTGAGCAAGCTGATGGTGAAGATGATGGGCTTGCTAGCCCAGAAATGGGACGCCATTGCAAAGTGGAGGGTCGAGGTGGACTGGACGTCGCGCTCAAAGCTCCTCAAGACTTATCTGGAATTGATCGTAGAAGCGAACGACCCAAAGCTGCTCGATCGAGCTGTGCCATCCTTTTCGTACGCAGCTTGGGTCAACTATGGAGATTCAAAGATGGATCTGTTGAAGAGAGTGTATGATCGCTTGATGGCGACGGACACGTCCATGCGCGTCCGAGAGACAGTTCGAGCACAGATCCCTCGCTTTGCGCTTGGTAGCCCCAAACGCTCATATCCTCACAGAGATATGTTCATACTGGCGCTTATGCAGGACTACCCCGCCTTCAAACCTCCTCCAAGCGAGTTGGTTGAATTCCTCCTCAAACAAGCTCCCGAGGCTGTGGAATTTCCTCATTTTCCTGCCGAAATCACCCTCACTTCGTACCGGGAGCACAATGACGATCTCCGAGGCATAGGGCTTGACTCACTTGAGGAGTGTATTGCCCAAATGCTCTGCGCATATGACCGGAGTGGGCCCGTTGGCGACCGCATTGATATCTACCGAAAAGCTTTTGATCATTGTAACGAATTACTCAACGCCGGGAAGCAAGATGTCGTCGCACGCATCTTCTCACATGTTGAACGTCGCTCCATTGTGAGGTCTTTCCTGGGTTGCCAAGAGGACACTCCCGTACTGTATCACTACGTGTCCATGCCCCGATTTATTGTGCGGGATCATCAGCAGGACGTCCTTGTCTGGATCAACGAGTTCCTCGGCAATCCCCCCCGCCGGACTCTCTGTCCTTCATATACTGAAAATTTCCTTCACCTCATCAGTCCTCTTGGCCTTTCCTTCCCTTTGAATGCTGACTTCTCTCCCGTCATCGAACATATATCCAAAACAACAAACTTAACTATAATCCTCACACTACGCGGGAAGATATTGGACTATTTGGAGGGATGTAACTTTCCCCTTTCAAATCCTTCTGGAGTCCTTTATTTCATCGCCTCCCGCCTGAGACCCATGCACTTCCTTAGGGACCGCTTGGTCATTCATAACGATGAGGAAACATGTGAAAGGGCACGCCAGATCATTGCTCGCATGGCAGCTCTCGGTCATATTCCGCTTCCTCCATATGCACGACCACCTTCGGGGAATTCTTCTGCCTCTAATCAGAGACCGCGCAATAGCCCCGATAGTCCTCGGACCATCAGCCTGAGCTTCGATGAGCCCAACACCTCGCCTTCTCCTGCAGCTTCTTGTCTTCATCTCCAGATAGAAGTTGCTGAGTGATGAGAATGCCTGACGGTGCAGTCAAGTCTTACGGGCTCAATACGACGCGTTCAGGGGCTTCATTCAGTCTCATCTTTGCATTCCAAAATCAGGAAGAACGCTATACGTAGACGGATGCACAGTGATTTATGTAGAAGAGTCGTGGTTCATGAGGACGATTTGATGATCACAAGGTTGACCAATTTTTTGATATTCAATTTGGCACGACGGATAGAATGGAGGTTATAACTGGTTATAAGCGTGTCTCTCATGATCTGCTTCGTACGGAATGAAAGTAGAACGTCTTCGATGGAGAAATAGATAAACTTGACACAGTCAATGACATGGCATCTCGTCTTATTCAGATCAACCCCGTCCTTACTCATGTAAAACTCATACTACAATGAACTGTGGAATTGGATCGAGCTTGACATCGGGCCAGACAGCGAGAATTCGAAAACCCTTGAAGAAAACAGTCCAGACAGGTCCAGGAAAGGACCAATGAAACGACCCAAACGTGACGCCGCGGTGTATAATCTCAGTTCTTCTAGTATAAGGCGACGCCATTCGCTTTCAACTCACGCTACATGTATCAATCTCAAGACGGTGTACAAGGGTCGAATATTCCCTTTGTAATCGGATGTTTCGGCGTCAACGCGTCTCACCACCACCACCACCACCACGGCCCGGGACGTGAGGCGAGCAAGGCTCAGCAGTGTCAGCAAACCGAACTACCCCTGCTACAGATCTGCAGCCACCAGCATAGCCCTTTCGGGTCATCATCACCGCCATGGAGGGAGCAGGGGACGGTTCAGATGACATGCAGAGCACTACTAATAATGCTCTCCCTAGTCTGGGAGAGTTGTCGCGATTCATGGACGGACTTGATAAGGGGCTTCGTGATAAAATGTCAGTTCCAAAGCAGCTGCTCTCGCGCTTGAAGGCTAAGCTTCCCAACAGGCAAAAAATCGAGGACAACGCGGGTGCATCGAGAGGCTCTGAGTTCATCGCATTCCAGCGAAGTGAGTGAACGGCTGCACAATTCTGACTGCCTGAAACTCATCTTGACTCGCGCTTCAGCCATGTCTGAGATGTCTGAAAGGCTTATACAGTCTGAACAGCTTTTGAAGACTCTGCGCAACTTTTGTTCCCCGGCCTGGCGTTTGGGCGACTCGATGATCCTGGAGATTCTCAAACATTGTGAGATCTTTGAAGAGGCCGAACATCCGTGGGGAATGAAGAAAGTGAAGATCCCTCCTGCCTACAACCTGTGCGTCGACTCTAGCAGCCCCTCTGAAGGAAATACCGAACCGAACGTGACTCACCTTGTTCCACCAGATGTGCAAAATGGAGGAAGGTTGCCGTAAACTCGCCATCCCTATGGGCCCAAGTTGAGTTGCCCATGAGCTCAAGACTGCTCGACCTTTGCCTCCAACGCAGTCAAGGTCACCCTCTTAAGATGACAATGTTTTGTCAAAGCTTCCTGGACCTGAAAGGAAAGCGATTACAACGCTACCGCGACGTCCTCCGCGATGCCCTCCCCCGCACGAACCATTTAACTGTTGACTGGGATGAGGAGGAAGATGCACTCGATGATTTCCTCCACAAATACATCGGTCAAACTGAACTGAGCTCTCTGAGAACAATAAAGATATCAAATAATTCTGAGGATCGGCGATTGGATCCGGCCCGCGCCACTCTGAATGCGCCGTTACTTCATAGCCTCGAGTTCTACGGCATGCCACCACGCGTCCCTTTTGTCGTATGCGACAAACTAGTTGAACTCAAACTGACCGGAATGCACCTGGATGCAGAATCAATAATGCCTGCACTTACTCGATTCCCAGATCTGGAATACTGCGAGCTAATCATTGACGATCCTCTTTTTGTCTCCCACAAAGTTCGTCATCGTCGTATAGCCCTCCCAAAGCTTCGAAGCTTGCGAGTGACATACCTTCCTATGTCGGATATCATTCACCTTTTCAGTCACCTCGACATTCCCAACTCAGCATACTTGGAAGTCGGGATTACAAGTGAATTGGTGGATCCAGTCTCATTCAAGAACTTCCTGGGGTCGCGCATGACTTTACATGACAAATTATCAGTCTCTGATAAGCGAGGCGTTGTCTGTACACTGACTTCCACTTCGAAATCGCTTGGGAAAGTGGAACTCAGCGGTGTGAGTGTCCTGGATCTTTCCTCACATTTACCAAATCTCTTGGTTGTCGATTTGGACATGCAGTTTGAGTCCCTTCCTTCTCATGCCGAGCTTATTCGGATTCTCCAGTGCTGGCCACGCCTCACACATCTCGGTGTCCACATTCGCACGAAACAGTTCAAGGTGCTCCTGACCGCATTGCAGGATACATCCCCACTTTTGTGTCCCCGCCTCCAAACCCTTGACTGTACGGGTACCAAATTCAGCGTGTCGAGGATGTCACGCTTCCTTGAATTCCGTGCCGGTCATGGTGCAGCTCTTCAGAAGCTTCAGCTGACGAAAGGCTTCGTGACCGAAGGCATTGACGAATTGATATCTTTAGTACCTGTAATCACCGAGATCGAAGCTGCTGGGAAGCCAGAATATGCTGAAGAATAGAGTTCAGATTTCTGTGGGAAAATCGAGTGGACGACATCCGGGAGGTCTGAGAGAAGGTAGCAAATCGTCGGCAGTCCAGATATGTTTAGTGATATTTCTTCTCGATTTTTAATCATTTGGACGCTGGCGCTGTACTGATATAGTAGTTCGATTCGTTGTCTAGTGATGTAATGCTGGTATATCTTGTACGATAGAAGTACCGGTAATCAAACGCGCTTGTCACGCCGTGTTGTCACGTTTCGAATTTCCTCAATGACGCGTCGACCAAGTTCGGAAGCCGCCGCAGTGAAGCTTACTCGCGATCGCGCTTGCCAGCCTGAGCAATACTGACCCTTTGAACCAGTACGTGAACGAGTCGAAAGGGCTTTCAAGTTGCTTACACATCTTTTGAATATCCCAAAGCCTTTATTCTCCGTGTCTTCAGCTTTGATTATGTCTCCCGAGGTTGTGGACGATTTCATCGCGTCAGAATTATCGGTCATCTGTGCGGATTTCGAGAAAAGGGTCACGAATCTGCTGTACGTGATACTGAAGTGGCGCGAGTACGTGAAGAACATGATCTGAGGCATGTCTAGGCATCAACAGACAGGCAAACTGAGCGGTCCAAGCGACGAGTTGAGCACAGTCAACGAAAGTGAGTCTGCTTCGACATCTCTAGAGTCCAGAATCTTATTGACATGACTACAATCACAGCCTTCCAGCAGGTGGATCGGACGATTTTCAAATCCATCCAATCGATGAAATGGCAATACAATCAACAGAGGCCTGTTGAGAAGTTAGCCAATGAACTCATATTCGAGATCCTGCAATACTGCAAGGCTGACGAGCCTCATTGTTATCTCCCATCCGCATTCTCCGTGTGGGTATCTTGAACTATCACACAAAGTCATCAGCTCATTTTGCGAATTAGGTCGACCAAGTGGAGGAATGTCGCGCTTAGTTCCCCTGACTTCTGGACCAATATTTCCCTTCCTATCCACCCCGATCTCCTTCCTCTTCTGCAAAAGCGCAGCCAATATCGTCCCATTCATGTCACCATCTCCAACGATGATCTGTGGGACGAACGCTCGCAGGATCAAAGAATCGGCGAGCCTTTGAGGATGTTACTGGGCCAAATCTCTCACCTGAATATTTCATGGGGAGAGGGAGGCACGGAAACTCGAAGTCTCAACAGTCTCTTGGCCGCCCGCGTGAACGAGTGCGACCTCCCTTTTCTTGAACACTTGGAGATCGCGGACTGGGCATCCGACGAATCCGACATGGCATGGCTGTACACCGGAGCTCTCAAGAATTTAGTATTTGAAGGCAATCCAGCCTCCAAGCCATTCATTTGGAAAGACTGGCTCCTTGATCTCAGGATCGAATGGACGACTATGTCGTCCACGGATATCATAAATCTGCTCACGGACTGCACCCAGCTGGAACGATGTTCTATCCGCAATGACAGCTCGGGCTCTGGAGATGTCCAGCCTAGTGAAACTGTGGTGTCACTTCCTGAGCTCCAAACTCTGTACATCGGCTCATTGTATGTAGCCGAGATGATCCATCTCTTCGATCACCTCGAAATACCCTCTTCGGCCGATGTGTCAGTGAGAACCGAAGACGACCGCCACGGGTTTTTCAACAACGTTATACCGTTCGATGAATTCCTTGGTCCCCGTGTCGCGCTTTACGACGAATTACGGATTCGCAAGTCCTACGCTGGGCTCTCCTATGACCTTAGCTCGAAATCCCGTGGACCACTTTCCGTTCTGAACGGAAGTTCAGAAAAGGTTCATTCACTCGCCGATCTTGCTTCATACGCCAACAGTCTCTCCTCTCTACACTTTGAAGCCGGCACACTACCTTCCTTACCGCGTCTCGTCGAGGCTCTCCGATCCTTGTCTCTCATCACCCATATTAGCATCCACAACGGAGAGAAGGACATGGATATGCTTCTCTCCGCTTTGGATCCCCAAGAACCTCATTCGGAGATTCTTTGTCCCCGACTCGAGAGCCTCGACTGCTCCGAAACGAAATTCGAATCTTCTCGCTTACAGGAGACTTTGCAAGCCCGAAACTCAAAGGGCTTCCCGGTGCGAGAGCTCAAGACGACGAGGGGTTTCGTCACTCCTGATTCTGATGGCCTGACTTCGCTTGTCGAACAGCATCATCAAGTGGATCCCATCCCTGTCAAGTCTTACTTCAGGAGCTTCATGGCTTCGGGAGACGGGACTGGCTCAGCTCAGACAGCTACTTGAGGAACAAGGGTACCTTTCACTCTTCGTTCGTCAACGACATCGAATACCGTTGTTTTTCTTTAGAATGTGTCTCGAGCCTACTCTCCGACTTTGGCTAATTGGCTTCAATGAAAGAAGCCAAGCTCTGTCAGGAATGCAGTGGACTCTAATCTATAGATATTTATCTATCTTAATGCAGAAGCATAATTAACACACGAATGCACTGGAGATGCTTGTGCACGTTGTGCTAAATTTTATCTCTCATTTATTCCCATACAGGCGGATTGTTAGGACACAGCGAACATCCTATGCTATCTTTGGTACTCGTGCCTGCGTTCCATTCATGCATTCATGTCTAGTCATACTATATTCTGTACTAAACCGATACCTCTGCGAATAAACTAACTGCCTCAAGTGAACTCGATTTCATTCGCTCTCGAGATCAAAGTATAGGTTAGGATCGCAATAAATCGTCTCGTTGACCTCCTCGCCGCATTCCTCGAACTCTCCATCTCGCCAACGCAGCCAGTCATCATAGTGGCTCGCCACGATCTGTTCCATCTTCCAGCAATCTTCGGCAAACGTCAATTCTTCGAATTTTGCACCCATCTTATTGAAGTAGTGCTCGCGTAAGGAATGATGCGCATCCCACCAGGTTCTGGGCATCTGGCGTCCATATGCGGCCTCGATACGTCGCATACCAAAGAGGATTGCGCGGGATTCCTGCAGAATTTCTTCCATTCTTCGATTTGAGATCAAAGTGCCATCTCTCTGCAATACGAACTTGCGGATAATCACCCCGCCCTTCGCTTCGTCGTTTGGAGTCGCTGTCAGAGTTATCAGTACGGGTCGAAGGGATGAATTTAAATTGGTGTAGAAAACGGACATATCACTTGGCTTCGGTGCGTGCATTGCTCAACGTAATCAGCCCAGTCCTGAAAGTAGAAGAACTGAAAATCCGGCGGGAACTCTTCGCGCGTATGTTTCGGCCATTTTTTGCGGTAATAAGAAAGTTGATGATACGGGTCATCCCTGGCGGCCAACGCATTGCGCATGGCATCTAAGATCATGTCTATCATTCTTTCTGACATCTCTCTATATGCTTCAGCAAAATGTGAACTGTGAATGACATATGTGAATATTTGGCACTTAGATTGGGACGACCAGTATGGACGTACATATATTCCGGCAGCTCCTCATGAGCAGGACTGGACCAGTTCTCCGTAACAGGATTTTCCAACGCACTGGCAATGCGAAAGACTGGATCTGGCGCCTGACGTGCAACACCAGGTATTGGATTCTGTGGCGTGCCAAAGACATCGTCCGATTCAGTTAACTGTATGAGGCAAGCAGGTTCACTGGCAAGGGATGTCGGATTGGGGTGGCGGGAGTGTGTATCAGAATCAGGTAAAGATTGGGGCATTGCCAGCAAAAATACGCCAACGTCCGTCCGTTGAGTACGACTCGAAGGTGTGCTGAGACGTTCTGAATTTGAAGCGTTGGATTAGGCTAAGCACTTGGTTAGGCAGGCCAAGAAAAGTGTGCGGAATAGAAACGATCAGTATTGATTTTGACAGAGGCAGCCTTTTCGAGCAATAGCTCACCTTTCTGTCAGGAAGGGTATGCTGGAGGAGGTAAGTGTCTTGATCTGCACCTTGAAGCTTGAGGCTTGCAATTGAAGTCTTGCATTCGAAGGCAGTGACATTTTATGCGATTTCTTTGATTACATAATCACCATCTCCGTTCCATCCATTCGAAATTCAGACTGTCTACACCTTCTCTATTAGACCCTTTCGATACCATAAAACCGCTCTGAAGACAGTCGGAAAGCCACCCAGGAGGCAGCCCACCACGAGCTTTCGAACAGCCGACCACCTCTCGTACCCGGCCACCAGCTGCAGGAGTGCCACTGTGCCAGTGACTCGGAAGCCCTACGAAATCCAGATTGCCACCTGTACTTCAACCCGCCACAAGCTGAACGGAACACGGTGCGGATCCTTGTCGGCTGAGTCTGATAGTATGACTGACATCATTTTCCCCTCCAGCAATACTTTGAACGGCTGCAACTTGAAACGGCTGTCCGATACCCTCGACGCGTTGAGAGACAACTCCTAGATCCCGCGGCATCTCTAGATTCAGTTTACCGTTGAGATGAGTTCCAATACGCGTCCCGAACCTCGAACAGGCCCAGTGAAGATTCCGGCCAATATGCACAAAATGTCCAAACTGGAAGCAATTTACAGGGAATTTGAGACGAAGGTGGCTCATGTGATGTGAGTGAATGTCGAACCTCTGCGGGCTTTGCTGGGTGGGAGCCCTGACGGGTAGAGTAGGCATCAACGTCCCGATGACAGCAAGAATTCGAAGGCAGTCGTATCCGCGACCTCCTTTGAACATAGTATGTCGACTCACACTTCTTCCTAACATCATCCCATTGACTTATCTCTGGTTACAGTGCTTTTCCAAGCAGAGCAGCGAATATCGCGCTCGATTCACTCCATGAGGCGCCAATACAATCGAAGGGCTCCTGTCAACCGACTCCCCAACGAGCTCATCTTGGAGATACTCCAATACTGCATGGCTTCTTCCAATTCGCATCTATCATATGATCTCAGAATACCCGCCGCGTTCTCTACGTATGTTCCCTCTCATTATCAATTCCAAGGCTTGAAATTGATCGTACGGTTTTGACATCAGGTGTAAACGATGGAGAGACATCGCTATCAGTGCCACCTGCTTGTGGACAAAGATCTCCCTGCCAATGCATCCAAATCTTTCTCCTCTTCTCCTTGAACGGAGTGGAAACCGTCCCGTGGACGTTTACCTCTCGAACAGCGCGCGATGGAAAGAATGTTCACTCAAAACCTCCCTCGTCGAGCCTTTCGATAAACTCGTGCCTCGAATTTCGTCCCTGAGCATCAGCTGGGACGATGATATCAAATGGAACACACAAACTCTCAATCAATTTTTGGCTCCGTACTCCACGGACGCGGATGGATGTCCCGAATTTTCTTCTCTCCGCTTTCTCAAGATCTGGGACTTCAGCGACGACGAAGAAGAAGAAGCATGGCTCTCGACTCCGATGCTGGAAAAGCTCATCCTGCATGGCAATATCAATTCCAAGCCCACCGTCAATATGTATCACCTCGTCAACCTTCAGGTTTACTGGTGTATCATGAGTTCGGCGGATATCCTCGGTCTTCTACACGAGTGTGTCAAGTTGAAGACATGTCATATCGAGAACGAGACCCCTGAATGCAGACCAGCTAGCAGACGTTCCTGGAGATGCATACTGAACGATCTCGAGACACTCACTCTGCACTCGCTTTGCGTATCAGACATGCATACTCTCCTCGACTCTCTCGATATACCCTCTTCAACTACCATCGCTACTACCGCTGATGAAGATTTCCATTTACCACCTGAGATCGAACCCGTGTCCTTCGTGGATCTCATCGGCCCTCGAATCGGCGAATTTGAGGCTTTGACGATCAGTCATGGATGTCCTGGGATCGTATACGATTTCACGTCGGATTCGAGGGGGTTCAGAAGCTTTGAAGATAATACTTCCAGCCCTAGATCAATCAGATCACTGCCTGCACTCGCTTCTTACCCCAACATTCTCACTTACCTCGAACTTGACGTTCAGACGCTCCCGTCTTCCCAGGATCTCGCACAGGCGCTAGCTTCATGGTCAGGTCTTACTCGTCTCTGTATCACCACACAGGAAGAGGAATTTGAGAAACTCGTACTCGTCCTTCAAGGAGACTCGCCGTTGCTCTTACCCCGTCTTGAATGTTTCGATTGCTCCGAAACGAAGTTCAAACGTTCAAGTCTTCTTACTTTCCTGGAATTCCGTCGGGATAGAGGAATCAGCATCAAAGAACTCGTCATGACGAAAGGCTTCTCATCTCCTGATGCCGAGGGCTTTGCATTGTTGGTGGAGAAGCTCAACGAGGTGGATCCGTCACCTGCAACAAACACATTATTCCCCTTCCGGTAGAATTTGAAAGTTTTGCCCTTCGTGTGGAATTTTGTTACCACTTTCATGGTTATTGCTTACTACTCATACGGCTCTCATCTAGTTGCTGCGTGAAGGTGAATATCCTTATTCACCCTGAGTGTCGTTGGGACACTTCTTTTCATTGGTGATGTCTCTTTTATTGTCGAACAAAGCACTGGCACACACCGTGCATTTCTCACTTATTTCAGAATTCTTAAATCTCTATTCATCTGCATTAATTTGTATTAGACGCTAGGACTATTATCATGTCTTCCTAGTATGTAATAATAGTGTCGTGAAACTCGGGGTGCTTTACGATTGCAAGCCGAAGACTTCGATCGACGTGAGGATCGGAGTTTACAGAAGAACGGGAATAACCGAAAGTCGGCACAAGGATCGGCTGAAACACTTACGTAAGAGATCAATCGATCACATCCAGCGATCTTCACAGGCTCGGAGTCGTGCATTTCGCTCAAGCCACGATGTCGACGTCTGCTGCAGAGCGACTGCAAGGCCTGTCGAGAGAGTATCAAAAGCTGCAGGGAGACCTCGAGACGGCGGTAGATGCACGACAAAGACTGGACGCACAGCTGACCGAGAATGAGCAGGTGAAAAAGGTACGACGATCGCTACATCCGAGTCGATCGATGGCTACCAACGATAAATTGACGAACGAACGAATTGTCAATATAGGAGTTCGCGCAGTTGAAGGAACATAATACGGTTTATAAGTTGATTGGGCCTGTGTTGGTGAAGCAGGAGCAGAGTAGTGCGAAGGCGAATGTGGATAATAGGTTGGAGTTTATTCGGCGTGAAATGTGAGTGATGTGATGTGAAAGGCTACGGTGGGAATGTACTGTATCCCGACTGATTTTTGTTTTTCCGCTTGTGTAGGAAACGAATCGAGGGGTCGATCGTCGATCTTGAACAGAAGAGCGATGCGAAGAGAACAGAAGTCAGTCACCATTTATTTCATTTTGTACATTTTCGTATTCAGAAACTGACTGTTCGTTCATTCAGCTCGTCCAACTTCAGGCATCCATCCAACAACCCCCAGCACCAGCGGGCGACGTCAGCGAGGCTGGTGCAGTTGTCGCGTAACCAGGCACAAGCGTGCAAGAATGCGCGAGGATCACGCACTTTCGTCATGGGCGCCGCGAGCTCCAGGTCACGTCTGGCCCACCACATGGAAATTGATGGAAAGTATCAGACTCCGTACCCCACGCGCCTCGTCTTCTATATTGCCAATGACGTGAGCTTGTATGTCAGGGGTAATAAATGACGCGGGAGTAGCAGGTCGTGCCTGTCCCATTTCCAGTCAAAAATCGTGCAGAGAGCATATACGAACAGCCAGAGAGCACAGTACGATGTACGACTATCTTTGCATTTCCGTTCTACGAAAAAATCTAATGAATGAATATGTGTTCGATGTCAAAGACTCATCGAGGACGATGTGCGGTTGCGGGGAAATGCATCGATCGGTTGCAATGCCTCCTTTTTTTGCTTAGTCAGCACGTGGCCAAGTTTATGACGCCATCCATTTCGACCATCGAGTATATATTCTGGATCGCCCCTCAATGCGCCCCTCGCTCTCTTTTCCCCCACAACCTTTGCCATGCGTTCCGCCGTTGCTCTCGCCGTCCTCGCTGGCCCCGCCCTCGTCCTCGGACAAACCGTCAACACGACCTTTGTCGCTGAGCTTCTCCAGTTCTTGGAGGCTGCCAACTTGACTTCATTGGCGACTGTCGCTCAGTCGATCGCCAAGTAACCCTCTCCTATTTTCACATTTTTTCTTTGTCTGACTGTTTTCCTAGCACGACTACTGGAGAGCGCATTCTCGCTTCAATTTCCAATGGAACTTGGACGATATTCGCTCCCAATGACCACGCTTGTACGTACACCTGTCACGCGCGTCTTTCGAAATTTTCACTCACTTTTCTTAGTTACCGGCGTCCCCGCAAACATCTCCTCGAATCCCGATCTTCTCGCCGATGTGCTCTCCTACCACGTCGTGCCCGGAACCGTCAACGCTTCCGACTTCTTCAACAACTCGGATACCATCATCCGTACCCTGTATAACGATTCTTCACGCGTCTTCCTGGAGGGAGGATTGAGCCAGGTCCTTGCCCTCAAGACTGAGTCCGGAAACGTCACCCACGTCCTCAACCAAAAGTGCGTATCCTCCGATCACAGTCGAATCAAACTCACGTGATGCCTCCAGTACTCCCACTTCGATCCTCCAGTCCACCACCGTCGGCAACATCACCGTCCACATCGTTGACTCCGTCATCGACATCCCAGGCAACCTCACCGCCGCAGCTGCCGCCAACAACCTCACCGGCGCCGCTACCGCCCTCCAACAAGCCAACCTCCTCACCACTCTCGAGACCGCACACGGAATAACCATCTTCGCTCCCAACGACGCGTAAGTCTCCCCCGCACGCATATATCACCCTCACTCAACATCCTCTAGCGCATTCACCAAAGCCCTCCAAGCCTTCGGCTCGAGTCCTCCCAATGCTTCCGTCCTCTCTGCCGTTCTGGCTAACCACGTGATCAACGGTTCATCCGTTTACTCTACCGAGCTCGTCAAGACCAACACCGTCTCTGCCGGCGGCGAATCATTCAACTTCACCGTTAACAGCACAGGCACATTCGTCCAATCAGGCAATATCACTGGCAAAGTCCTCATTCCCGATATCATCCTCGAGAACGGTGTATTGCACGTTATCGACACGGTATTGTTGAACACTGCAAATGATACTTCCGCCGCTTCATCTGCGTACGTCTCCTTCATTCCTTTCCTTTGTCGACGTCGTTGATTTTGATGTGTGTATGCGTATAGATTCTCTTCAGCACTTTCTTCGGCATCTGCTGAGGCTACTGCTACCACTACCGCTACCTCTCCCGTCCTCGGTACCCCCGCTCCCGGCGGTGTTTCCGGCAACGGATCTTCGAGCGGCTCAGGAGGCAGCTCTTCATCTTCGTCGGGCGGCGGTAATACCAGCTCTGCGCTGTCGCTCGCGAGCCTTGAGGGACTCGATAAAATCGCTTTGGCGAGTGTAGCGTTCATCGCTGGTCTTTTCGTCCTCTAAGCTCCCAGCCCCAAAAATCTTTCTTAATGATTGTCATGCGTGATGTGTGATTGGACTTTTTAATTTCGATTTTGGACGTCTTTTTTTGTTTTATTCGTTTTGACGATTGAGTATGATGCATGATTGCGATTGCGATGATTACTGTTACTTTTACTAGTACTGGTGGTGGTAGTGTTGCATGTTTGTTATGAGTACGAGTGTTACCCTTGCATTTAAATTTACCCTTGAACGTTGGTTCCACCCCGCTTATGAAGTCCCTGCCTGCCAGTGCTGTTAGACGCTCCCAATTCTGACCATTTAATTCCGGCTTGGAGAGACCGGGCCAGAAGACGTCTTGAAGCTTGAGGGCCTCGATGCTTCCTGCGAGATCTTCGCCCAAGGGATTGACGCTGGGACGAAATCGAGAGACGCAAGCGAAAATGATGTGTGACCGCACAGAAATTTTTCTATGCTGTTGTGCACGTACGAGAGTCTCGGATCCCGACCCCCTCTATGAACGGAGCCTTCATCAAGATCAGGCCAGCCGGGACCGTAGACTCGGTCCAGCAATTGCCAGTACTAGTGGTACCTCCACCGAATATTCCTCACATTGCAGATTTGTTGAATGGAAATGGGAATGGGGGTCGTGAACTTTAACCTGAGGGGGAGCCTAAGACGAAGTCGAGGAATGGTGTAGTTGTACGGAATGATACTGAATATTTTGTCGTGGACGTAGGCGTAGGCGTAAATCATGAAGTCTCGAAGCGCAGCCTCGATACAGTATAGCATAGCAGCTGGTAATACATCCTGCTAATATTCCTCCCATTTTCAGGTTATATTTTGATGAATGATGAATGGGAATCGTGAGCTTCAGTCGTCATTATAGCCTCGGCAAAATCGAGAAACTGCGAGCGCGGAAGAGGTTCCTATATATCCTGCTGCGTGCGTAGAGTATAGTATCAGTCTCTCTCCCAATCCCTGAGGGCCCAGGTCCTCTTCGCTTTGGGCAAACACCAGTCGGACGGTGCCATCAACCAAGTCCCCCTTGTCATGAACATAGCAGTTAATGCCACCCGCTATATTCCTCCTTTGTATCTTGTTAGTCTGGCAGAGCGGGAGTCGCGTTGAAAGAGAATGCGGCTTGGATGCGCCAGAAGGAGAGAGCTTATAATAATGTCATACGACTTTGACTTTGCTTGATAACTTTCGTTGTCGAATTGGTGAGGTCAGTCCGCAGCTGGGGAAGAAGGAGCCTCATCGATGTCGTCAGATGATTCGGATTCAGAATCAGAAGCTTGAGTCGGCGTTGGTGGATGAATGTCAATCCAGATGTCGATCGGCTGATCGGGCTCAACCACAACTTCGTCGTACAGAGAATCGGTGTGATGGGAAGATGCAGAGGATATAGACAGGGGGGAGTCACTGAGAGCTTCTTGGAGGAATTGAGGTTGAGAAGGGCGTGGAATGTCGAATTGGGCAGATTGAACGATTTGTACCGGTTCAAGGATATATTGATATCCTAGAGGGTGTCAGATGGAGACTGAAAATCGCAAGGATGAGAAGGAGACTTACGAATCATGAGGTCTTGAACCCTGTTCCGCACATCGGGACTAGTCTGATATCTGCTCCCAAGTCGTTTCGCAAAATCTCCATCGAGACAAAGCTGGAGGAAACGATGAAAACTTCCTTGATCGAGGATTTGTGAGGTATCGTATTGATGACTTTCACAAGCGCCTAGATATCGGTCGAGATACGCGACCAAGACATCGCTGGCCTGACGCCAGTGGAATTGTGGTGGATGGCGAAGTAAATGGACAAAAATGGGAGAAGGATCAAACTCCGACTCGAGGACATCCCGTGAAGGCAAAATTGGTGGAGAGAGGACCAGAGCAAGAACATGAGCCAGACCATCAGGGTCAACATTCGACCAGTCCTCGGAATGTTTGAGGAATTCGCAGAGGTGGAGAACGATCTCAATCTCATGACCCCGGATCACCTGTCTCACCACTTTATCGAAGAACGGACGATAGATTCTGGCCCGGAACGATGACCTGATGACTGCAAGGCGGTCAACATAAGAGAGGATTTGCATGACTACTTCGCTTTTGCCTTCGTTTAGAAGTGCGTCGCAATGTTGCATGGCGTGATTCAGGATATCATCATGATCTCCTAATTCAGTTGTCTGGTCATTTATGCAAAGGCAGTGAGCTGTGAGCTGGTCAAAAGGAAAGGCGAGGAGCTCCAAGATACGTGGGATATTCGAATGGGTTGGAATCAAGGAGCGGTATATGTCCTGAGAGGGGAGGCGAAGAAGAAACTCGGTGAGGTGCAATACCCTGCTGTTTTCTTCAAGCTCTTTTGGTTGTGCTGTGACCCACGGCCCTCCTTCCCACTGTCTTTGCGCCTCCCTTTCTCGTATCCACAGAGCGAAATAACCAATCTGGACGTTGACAGTCTCTCGAACGCGGATAGACGTGTCGGTTGCCATCAACCGAGAATATGCTCTCTCTAGCGCATCCAGGGACGTCAAGCCACCTCCATAGATCACCCAGGTCGCATACGAGAATGATCCAACTGCACGCTCCAGCAGTTTGGGGTCGCTTGCTTCCGCAATGAGATGCAGATACGTGTCAAGCAGCTTTTCCATCGACTTGGACTCAACCTGTATCCTAAATCTTCCAATGCGGCCCCAACCATGCCACGCAATATTGAAGATAGTTTGGAAGCGGAGGTGAGTCCAATCCTTCACTCCACTCGCGAGATTCGTGAACCATGCCCAGCCTTTCGCGAGCCTGAGTTTCTGAAGGATTTTGGTCCATATGGCCTTATTGAGGGCTGTCCACGTCGTCGCGAAGACAATCTCTCGAATCTTTTCCCAAACCATTGCCCAGGTCCTGCTACACGCCATCCACGCGCCCACCACCGGCATCGCGGTGCCCACCTTCAACTCTCCGACGATCAATTTGCTGAAGAGTCCCTCGAACACGGAGCCCTGATAACGTACAGCATGATACGTCGTGGCACCCATCGTTGCTATGATACCCGAAGCCAGCACAACGCCAACACCCCAAGTAGCCAAAAGAATCGTGGCTGGATCTTGAAAGGAAGAAGCTAGGCCATCCAGCTGGTATAACAGCCCTGCGATGAATAACCCGATGGAGGAGAGAAGGAGCCAATACAGGCTTTCCATGAGCGTCGTAATCCACCACTCCGAACGTTCCATTCGCTCTGTGTGCCATATGGTACGTTCCATCCAACTCGTCGATTCCGGCATAACAGTGCATTTGCGGACCCATTGACGTCCCAGTACACATAAAACTGCTATAATTATCTGGAGTCTCATCAGAGTGATGTTATCTGGAATAATACGATATCCGCTTACAGCAGTGATCAGCGATAAATAATACAAAGCGCATATGCGTTCCGCAGCTGGTGGCGGAGGTGGTGGGGAATTAGAGGTCGAATTACTAGCCCCAGGATCCACGGAGGGAGTGAGAGCTTGAGTCGCGGGGACAAGGAAAGCAGTAAGAACTGCCGAAAACAGAGCAATCTACATTCATCAACAATTCCACTCTGAAACGGCCAGACAATTCATCACTTACAAAGATTAAAGTGACGTCTATTCTCCCATTCCACTCTTCAACCTTTTCTCTAGTCTTCGCCAGGGCGATCTCATACAATCCACTGCAAATGGAGTCATCACCGAGAGGTTTGGGATCGTAGGCTTTATCATCTACACAAGTATTGGGTAACCCATGGTTTCATATTGCAATTAAACGAACACGAGAATGTTCAACTGACCTTTCTCCGCGTCTCTGGTTAGAATGTCGAACTTCTTAGTGTGAGTGTCTAGAGTTTCCTTGATTCCCTCCATGGCAACTTTCATTCCAATCAATGCGGCGCTTTGGATCTCCGTAGACGTTTTTTGAGCGCCCATCGTTCCGTTCAATTCCTTCACAGCAGCTAGCAGTGCATCGAATTGATTTGTTGACAAAGTGAATGAAACTGGATCTGGCGTGTCATCGGGATCTGGGGGTGAATCTATAGGAGGCGGGATTAGCATGAGTTATAAAGATGGGAAGTGGGGGGCGTCTTGACCGAAACGTAATACTTGGTCGGTGAGGGTAAGTGTGAGAGTTACTACACAAGTTGTATTACGTAATTTCATCGTGGTCACTTAACCTCACCGAGGTTGGAACGGTGCCTAAGGTACGGTGCGTTTGTAGGCTATGAGCTGCTCGTATCCAGTCCCGCATCCATTTACCGTTCATATCGAATAAAACCTTGGGGATTTCCAATATTTTCCCCCCTAATCATTTATTTACAGTCAATCCAATTTCAACTTCGACTTTTCCCTGATTGCACACTTCACAAAGTTGGATTAAGTTTCGGATGCATCCTCTTTTCCGAATGGAAGGTCCCCAGCCGTGCTCATGAATATTTGCTGTCCCCGTTGTGCCATCCGACTTGAAACACCGGGATCTTCTCCCGCCGGTACTACCTCAGGTGGTGGGGGATATCGGATTCCTTCAGGGGACGGAGAGCGCAGCCGAGCAGCGTGGACTGTGACGGCCTGGGGAGACGGGGGAGACGGTGGTGTGGGCACACGCGGCATCCTTGGGGAGTCATCCCATGATCTCGGATAGCGCGGTCGTCGCTGAGGCGACGGCGACGAACGGGTTCTACTTTGAACAGAGGGCGGACGGACGTGTACCATTTGCGGCGGCGCTTGTACTGGTACTGGTATTGGCACTGGCGGTGGTATCGGTGGTGGTGGAGACCACGGTCGTATCAAGATCGGTCTCCGGTTCTCTTGAGGTTCTTCGTCCCTGTCCTTTGCTGCGTCTGTGCGCAGTTCTAGGCGTTCAACCAAGCCCAACAATGTTTTGGAAACTTCTGCAAGACTTGCAGGCGTGTCTTCAGTCTGTTGAGATTGCTGAAGTTTAGTGTTCAGCGTTTGAAGAACAAAGCTTTCCTGGTACGCACTTGGCCTACGTGAGAGAGCAATCCTCCTGGTGAGCGCCCCTTGCCTGCCGAGCGATCCGTTTCAGCTTCCTGGGACAATCATAAGGAGACAATTCCGACCGAAACCGCCTCGATGACTTACAAGACCGAATACTTGGGTAATCACTGTTAAATCGTATTGGACAATCAGAACGGCGTTAACAGGCAACAGACACGACAGACCATAAACCACCAGTGCACCAACTAAAATGCCAAACATCAGCACTTTACCTTGCGCCACGTCGCTATTTGTCCATTCCACCGACACATTCACTGACAATTCATTTTAGTTCGTTGAAGCTTCCTGTCGAAGTAAGGAAGAGTTCAAAACGTACGGGACGGAGCAACGACGGTCAAGATGCAGCCTAATGCAATTCCTGATAAAATAAACCGGGCACGTTCGATGTCCAAGGTGATCGTTATCATCAGTACCGCGAAGATGATCGTCTTCCGCGAGAGCGTGGCATCAAGGTGATATCGACTTAGTCATGATATAGGAGGCACGGTGTCTTTCTTGATCACCGTAAGAGTGCAACCAGCTGCAGCTTATTCAGCTTCCGTCCACTGCTTCCGTCGCCGGAGACGCCCAAATTAGCGCTCACACCCGGATTTCTAGATGTTAAGGTTTTGACTGTATATATTTCTTTTGGTTTTCAATTCTTGAGACCAGTTCCACTGAGGCACTGAGACTGAGCATAAAAAGAAATCACGACCGCGACCCAGTCGATTGACACGAAAGTGCAGAAGGGCATGTTGCTCGAGTGATTCCTTGCTACCAATATCGGGTATAGCGGGCTAGGGTGAAACACAACAGGAACAGAGATCGAATGGCTGTCGGCCGTGATTTTTTATCCAGTGAGAGGAAGATGGGTGGTAGTACTGCCCATCACTAGTAAACTGACTGGATGCCGAGCCTGAGACCGTATACACCCCAGGCAGCCCCTTTGGTGGTAATTCGATGATGGTGATGAGTCTCAAGATATCCCAAGCTCGGCTGCGTAGGCTGAGAGAGAGTGGATAGCCTGATAATCCGGCATGCTATGCATGAGTAGCATTCTCACATGGGTGGGTGGCCCAGAACATTAGGGAAAACGATGTGGTGCTCTTCCGGTACTCGGAGTGTTGTGAAGGGCCTCCTTTGATCGATGTCACGACCAGTTGATGGCAGGTGAGCGCGGACTGGAACCGCAGACAGTCTTGAGACAGACTTCTAGACGATTTTATGATACCGAACTTGGTATTTGTGTAGTTGGTGTGCGATGTCGTTGATTTTTCCCCTCGCTTGACAGACTGGACTGGCTGGACAATTGCATCCTCTCCTGGCCATATTCTATTATAGAACAATGAAAGCAGAAAAAAAAACTCACAAGGGGAAGAATATTCATCCCGTCCAAAACTTCTAGTGGTCATCCTCGGCCATGCTCCTTTCTCCCTCGCTTCAAACATGAGATACCGAGCCTCAGGCCACATGTATAGTATATGAGCAGCCAATTTGGACCTACTCAGAACCATATATTCAAGATGCGATGAACGAGTAGCCTAGAGCACGAAATGAGACCCATGGAGCTGTGGAGCTTGCCTGACGAGGCAGCTTGCGCCGACCGGATTTTCGCTCCCCGCGTAAAACCTTATCCTGCTTGATCATGACTGAGTTATCTGGCTACCTCTGCCCAACAGGGACGTCGAAAGACAGATTCATACTTGCGCTTACCACATCATGCCCTTGTGACTTGGATAATATTGCGTTGAAAGAATGGAGACGCAACTTGAATTTCCGGCGAGGAAATCGCAACACTGCGTTGGCGGAGGACCCGAACCATAACATACGAAAGCCTTTCCGCTAGCTTATTGATGTCATCTGTCCTTGGATATAAAAGCCTCCAAGAAATATCATGTACGTCGTTCGTCTCTGTTAGGGGTTATCAAATGACTGACAGCCTTTGAGTGCCAATTTTCGAGCGATGAGATACTGTCTCAGACCGAGGATGGCTGCCACTTTATATTCGGCCTTCTGGTTTATCGACCCTGCTTCGAGTATTTGTTCTTCGCAATCTTGGCCGCTTTGCTATGAATACAAGAGACGCTGGCAAGGGTTTTCATAGTCATGTCAATGCCCGGGCGCACCACTTTGCAAAGACTTTTCTAGAAACAATGGAACATCTGATGCCGTAGTGGATCAGAAATCACAATTCTGCCCTCCATCTCCACACATCGTCCACAGCCAGGAATTCGCAGTAACGGTCGACTTCCATCGTCCAAGAAATCGTGGCCATCCGAAGGAAATGGAGCAGAGTTCTTGAATATTAGTCGGAAGGGTCGAACGCAGCTACGAAGACCAGCAGATGGAGACACCTGATGCCTAAAGAGAACGAAAGGCTTCCTTCTGGATGGTGTGGTCCGACTCCCCCATCATTCGGTCAGCTAAGAGCAGGAGCCAGCGCAGTCAATGGACCAAGGCCGCTAACCGCCCATGCGATTTCTGTAGGCTGCCGCTGCTCGAATTGATTGGACCTGGCCCCCCTTCAGAGGCATTGATCCCGGAGAGCACCACAAGTCGTTGGCAGAGCAAAGTGAAGGGAAGAACCAACTCGGCAACACCTCGATGAGCACTGACAGAGCATCTGGTTCCTGTGCCTCTTTCGCCCCCCTTGTGGTCTTGAAGATAGGAAAAGATCCATTGTTTGCCGCGTGCAGAATTTTCGCCAGCACAAGCCGATGACGCAACGGCAGGCAGATCCTACTTCCGGAATATCCCTTGACTCGACAAGTTTTTTCTCGGCGGACCCCCAGATCAAGAGCACCTGGTTGACCTCTCTGAACGATTCTGCATTTTTTTGACACGAGTGGTTCTTAAATATAGCGATATCGGGATCTGATCAATGAAGCGCCAATTCAACCCAACCCTCACTCTGCTGACATCGCACATCTCCGCTTTGCTCTTTGTGCGCACTCACTGATACACTATGATGCATGATTCTTCAGTCCCGAAGCGAGAGCCTGATGACGATGACAACAGCCAGCAATCTTCAGGATCAGTTCCAAGGAGTCGGGCATCGAAAGGTCTGAACTGTATATTTTTTTGCGTTCTGACGTGTAATCTAACCTCTGATCTGACACCTATGACATTGTTTTCTATAGCATGCGATAACTGTCGACAAGTCAGAAGGAAATGTGAGTCAGATATCCCGGGAGGACCTTGCAGAGCTTGCTTGGCGGCTTCCATAGGTACTGTGAACTCTCCGTTCTCGCGGATACATATACGGGTCAACTTAATTGTCATCGCTTAACCCAGATTGCCATTTCACTCGTGGGTTACCCTCCCGTCAATAGCGTATACAAGCTGACAGTGCCACGGCCAGAGCCATCTCGACAACGAGGTCCCCCCAAAGGGTAAGTTGACCAGATCGCAGGCCATCGGAAGATCTCCCCATTGATTCGAGGCCGTGAGCAGATATTTACGTGCCGTTGAATCACGCTTGCACGAAATGGAAGCCACGCTCGGCTTAATCCAGTCGATTCCGGATGAGAGCGTGCAATCGCTGCTTCAAGATATTGCCCAAGATCCATACGCCAGACACATTCTTGACCGGGTTCGACAAAGTCCGTTTGGACCTGATGGACAACCTCCGATGTCAGCCGGGGTGGAGCCTTCAACTTCATCAGGTTTCGGCCGAGGACAAGAGCCCGAAGGTAGGAGTACTTTACATGTAGAGTAGAGAGTTGAGTTGACGAATCTGCCTCAGCCGTCAACCCATTCGTTGAGGGGCCCACCAATGAATGGCAGAGGCAGGTGGTTGCCCACCTCATGGCTCGACAATCACTGGGGTGGTCGTCCGCGGCACCAAGCCAACAAACTAACGCGGTCCCGACTGGATTGCCTACCAGTAGGGCGTGGGCTGCGGGACCCTCACGTTCGACGGAATCACAGCAGTATACACCACAAGTTCAGCGAAATTCAAGACCCGTCGCAATGAGTTCATTCCAGGGCCACCGTATGTCATTCCTCAGAAGCCGAAAATGTGGAAAATCGTACCAATAATGCACAGAGACCCCGGGTGCTTCAGGCTCTCAAACTCAAGGTCCTCAGTATCGCACAACCCTAGATGATCTCGCGGTAAGTCATCACATACCTTTCAATGCTTCGTCCGACCTGACATATTTGGCAGAATATACCCTTGCAACCGGGTGCCGAGAACCTGTTTTCAGGGTTTGAAGATATGTTTCCCGACAATGCGGAAGATATGAGTTATTACTCTCACCCCGACGATTGGGGGCATACTGGCAAAGAGGGACACTGAAAGACCTGGGTTGTCTCTGTCTTCGTATACTCCTTTGATAGACGCATGCCGCCGTCCACTGCCAAGTACAAACCCCGATATACACGAGCCTTTATTAATACACGACGTTGCCCTTCATGACTCCCAATGTTATGCCTGATATCCTCACAAGAGGGCCAAAAGCTAACTCAACGAAAAATTTTACCGTCGAGACCATTGGTTTGATGCGCATGGCGATTCACGATCGAGCGGCAACTTGATCCTGAAACCGGATTTAATGTTTACCCTCGGTTGCATTTACCCCTTCTCACTTCTCTCCAACAAAGATCGGTATGCCTCACCATGCGACTGAGCCGCACGGAACTCGGTTTGCGCATGTCGGAGCACAAGTGGTTTACTCACACCTATCGGTAGCAGCCACCCTGTTCCGGTCCGACCCATTGTCCTGAGGACCGCGACTAATTGAAACTCGCTCATCAGCCAACAAGGAGAAGGTATCATAACCACCACCATAAATTACCATTCCCACCGAGGTACGTCTGTATCTTTCAAACGGGCGGTTTCTGGGAATCTGGGAGTGACCCTATCTTCGTCCATTCATATAGGTGCTTTTGTCGTTTGATTGGTGAGATCGAATGCTCAGGTTCATTCCAAAAGCTCAATGGTCCTCAGAGGATAGACAAATAGGACTATGTCCTGTATTTCGATTGCATACTCGAGAAAGCAAAAAAAAAATCTCACTTGTTGGAATCCGCGGTTCAACATTCGAACACGGCCGCCAGATGAGTCGTCAAATATTTCCCGCTGCTTTGGTCGGTTATAACGAGTATGTTGTGCACCATCCTTGCACAAAGTTCATTTCAGAATTCAGAAATAATCATCCAGATCGTCTTGAGTTGTCTAATGCACAAAATTTGCCAGGACGCTGTTCGAGATAGAGAAGTCTGTGAGGACAGGTCTGCAGATCCAAGGATTCCGAGCTGGGTCCAGGCTCCTTCGCTTCTTGAAAATTGGTCGGCATCTCGGCCTAGGACGAACAAGTTGACCGCGCAGAAGCACAATTTTATGGTCGGTCAAGTGCTTGTCGAGACCCAGATACGGACTGAATTGGTGTTGTTAGAAAGATTAGGAGAGCTTTGCCAGGCGTGCGTATAGACCGCGAAATGCATTACCCGTAATCGGAAGAACGATCATCATAGCATTACGCAAGGTTCGCATGAAAGTTCCACCGAAATATTTAGCTTGCTTACGTTTCCAGGGCTACTATAATTAGCAATTCCGGTGCAAGAAATCGTCTCCTTCGAGCCCAGAAGATTCTCAGTTGTCTGACCTTTTGGACGATTGGTAGAATTTCCACAAATTGATTATTTGGCAAGGCTTAGCTTATAAAGCGCTTCCAGATCTTTCCTTTCCCTCCACAACCCTCTAGGGTCGCATTTTCGAACGCATCGCCATAAAGACCTCTTCGACCATGCAGCTTGAAGGAAATTCTAATGACAATAATGACACATCACCTTCGTCGAGTAGTGGATCTTCAAGTCAAGAGACGAGCGGTGAGTTCAGTCATCGTAGTACCCTTACAACAAGGCGCTCATTTCTCTCATCTCTGCTTTCTCAACGAATGGGATAAGTGTGCGATGATTGTCAAAGACTCCACAGAAGATGTGAAGTAGACTCACCGAGGGGCGATTGCAAGGCCTGTTTGGAGGCTTTATCTGGTATTTCGCTGCAGAAAATCCGTCATTTTCTTGGCTGAGCGGACATATTGCATTGCTCTACAGAATGCTCTTTCACTCGTGAGACCTTTCGTCCTGATGACCTGCGAATCATGGCCTGAAAATTCTATAGATGGATCTAGAGCTCACGGATCACGACATGAACCACCGGAAGGGTGAGCCATCTCGATCGCTCGCAATCCAGCCCAGCTCACATCAGCCTGGGTGATTATCAGGTATTTGAGAAACATGGAATCTCGTTTGCAGGAGATGGAAGCTGCTTTAGGATTGATACAACGCATACCAGATCAGAACATCCAGTCGCTCCTCGAAGACATTGCGCAAGACCCTTATGCTAAACATATTCTTGACCAAGTGCGGACAAGTCCATTTATACCGGCTGGTGGATCTCAGGGGAGCACTGTCGTGGACCCATCTTCGTCGACCTCCAGCAGTGGAATAGGACGCATTGGTAAGTACATCCCTTCCAGTCCATTACCAAAGTTTCCAAAAACTTTCCCACCCTAGTGGATCCCTTCGTTGAAGGCCCCACCATGCAATGGCAGGAACAGACCATATCAAACTATATGGAACGAATTTCCATGAACCGCACATCCTCCAATACGAACCAGCTAACCCACGATCCATTGAATGTTCCACCGTCCGATCCTTTATCAGTCAGTAATCCGATCATTCATCTTTGAACGTTCAATATATTTGAAGTAGTCCCATACCACGGATAACTCGGACTCTAATAACCCAGAGATGCCTGACAGTGAACCGCCGCACAAGAGGAAGCACGAATGAATTAGTGTATCCAGATGAGTAGTAGTGTTGATTCTGTTGATGGCGTAGTTGCAATTAAATTTGGGGTCGTGATCTTTTGCCCGAAAAAAAGACCCCAAAAGGGACAAAATTTGACACAGAACGTGCTTCTGGAGGCCGATATGGTGGTTCTGGCCGTCATCAATCCTGTTTGTATATTTTGTCGGGTACCTATCCGTTATGTCCGTCCTCTCCATCTACCCTCTCTTTCTTCGGATGAGGAGGAATGAGTGCTGTAGATAGTCCACCAGAAGAAGGTCATGACGTCTGGGAGCCAAACGCGTACTGGATTTTGACTTCGAATTCAAAATATGTTGAACGCACCAAGGAACGCAGACAGCGGGAGCAGGACATTAAAACTCCGCGACACGGTTGCAGACGCCTAAGTAGACGCCCGTGCGGCCATCCCGGCGTTCAATCTGGGGGAGAGAGAGAGAGAATCTTTGCGTTCAATCTGGCTTTGAGGTGAAAGCCTGTTCAGCGGTATGTGTATTTACAGTCTCTTGATCGATCTAACCACCTTTCCATAGTCCAGATAATCCATGTCGACTCACCAATCAATGCACGAAATGCTCCCCATCGAACTATGGCGACGAATCCTGAGTTACGCCGTCGCGGACTCACCCAACGATCTCCTCCTGCTCGCCCGTCAAACCTCTTTTTCATTCATGAAAGACCACGAATGGATATACTCTCCTCTGCTCAACGCAGGCCGCGGAGACTGGTTCATTCGCACACCCGAAGAAGCTTCGAAATTGCTTCAGAGATCTTCCTATGGGATCAAGAAAGCTATAATTCTCGTTTCGAGAGCTTGGAGAACTATCGCCACCGAACTACTTTATACGAGAATTGTCTTGGAGAAGCCGGGTCATCTTGCCGCGCTGCTTGATCGATTTCAAGATCAAACCCAATTGGCTTGGTGGACTCGATCGGTCTCGCTATATCCTTATTTACCGACTACCGCAGCAGTCTCAGCGGCTGTATCACACCTGATTATTCGACTCCTCGAGCTCTGTCCAAATATTGAGCATCTATGCATCGCATTTTATCTCGATGCATATCCATCATCCCACATCATACAAAAGCTCTGCACAACGAATCTACAACACCTTAAATGGACCATTCCACGACAATCGAGTTTAAACCTCGTCCGGTCACTCGCATCTCTAAAATCTCTCCGCACATTAGATCTCCAAATCATAGATTCCGATTTACCAACGCCTATCGCCTCTCCCCCTTCTTCGTGCACGATGCCGAATCTTGGATGCATATCACTCTCAGGCGAATTAACTGAATTCGTGAACGAACTCAATACATGGCACTGTCCCCTCCTCATCACATTCTCTGTCAAGCTCCCCGTCGACATGTCCACGCAAAAAGCATGTCTCGAATTCATCATACGACACGCTCGTCAACTCATTTCTCTAAACATCAATTCCATCACACCATGGAATGTCGCCGACCTCCTCCGCGACTGTCCCAATCTCCTCGAATTCGGGTTCAATCCCGACTGGCCCATCGCGAGACTCATCCACTTCCCACACGATAATTTAGTGGATATAGGTCTCCACGAAATGTGGTACGGTTTCGAAGTCGGTCAAGGAGAGATTCTGACGCGTCTGAGACCGCTCATTGCGGGTGCTGTACGACTTTTCGAGGATCGGACGATTTCGCAGATTACGAGGGAGAATTTTCCGAAGTTGAGGAGGGTGAGAGTGCTGGATGGTGCACTTTTGAAGGCGCTTTATGTGAATGGTGGTCCGGCGAAAGATTCGCTGGCACTTTGTGAGGGGTGGATGAGGAGGAGTGAGGTGCAGGGGTGGAGATTGGAAGACTGTACGGGGGCGAAATTAGGTCAGTTGCCGCCACCCCCGGCGTCTGCTGTGGACTATTCCGAATCTGAAGAGGAGAGTGGCACTGAGGACAGCGAATCGCAAGATGAGGTCGACGACGATGATAAGGACGGAGATGAGGATTCAGCTGAGGAGTCTGGCCCGGAGCAAAGTGACGACGGCGATCATCTCGGCCCATGATGCATGGTCGTAATCGTGTTTCCGAAGTTGAAACAGCCAATACTGATATCCCCTTTGCTCATTCGCGTGTCAATGCAACTACGGGTGTTGTGATCGTCCTCGTTTATTCGTTTATTTCCGGTGCAGCCAAAAGTTTTGAGACAGAGCTGGAACTTTGAATATAAAAGAGGTAGGCGCCATCCCTTCTCATCCCCAATAATCTAATTGATGCATGGCGAGTCATTCAAACAGCGCAGTTGCTCTGACTGATCCAACTTGCAGACTAGTGGGCAGCAGGAAGCTTGGCAGGAAGAGCTCGAGTCGCAAGAATGACTTTTTCTGCCTGAACGAATATTTTTTTTTCCAAAAATAGCCTTGAATGCCCCGAACGGCTTGCAGAGATGCAACGTGTATCGGTCGACTTGGAAGCAAACCAACAAGCAACGAACAGCGAAGAAATTTGAAGTGAGAGCACTGAGGAAAAAGCACGTGACATAAGCGCGCCAACGTAATGCAAAAGAAGCACGTTCTCTCCGTGGCAAGCCGCACCCCGATTCGGTCGACGTTCCCACGCGAGCAGAAAGTGATCTGATTTCGTTGGCAGCCAATCAGAATATTTCTCTGCTATAAGCGTGCCGTTCGCTCTCTTCCCGTCGCACACTGTCTTTACTGCCCCCACCCCCGCCAGTCCATCCATCCCAATGGCCTCTCTTTGGAAAAATTCGCCGTCGGTCCCGCTCTCAACGCCGACGTCCTCAACGTTCCAATCGGCGTTCATCCAACCCGCCTCGTCGAGCTCGACTATCGTCGTTACTTCGCTCGCTGTTATCGTCTCGCTGCTCGTTCTTGAACAGGTCGTGTATCGGTCCAAGAAGGCATCGCTTCCGGGAGACAAATGGACTATTCCGATCATTGGCAAGTTCGCGGATAGCAGAAGTCCAACATTGCAGAAATATATGAAATCATGGAATTCGGGAGCGTTGAGTGCTGTTAGCGTATTCAACATGTAGGTCTTTCTATCATTTCCGCTAGTTGAAAACGAAGACGAATATGTGTGCGTACAGCTTCATCGTGATGGCTTCGTCGAACGAGTATACTCGTAAAATTTTCAACTCTCCGACGTACGCTGAACCCTGCCTCGTCGCTTCCGCGAAGCAAATTCTTCTCCCGGAGAACTGGTATGAAGATATCTTGTCTCAGCATTTTTTATTCTCTAATTATCGCCCAGGGTTTTCTTGACCGGTAAAATCCATGTCGACTACCGCCGCGTCCTCAACACGCTCTTCACCCGAAAAGCCTTAGCGTAAGAACCCCTTCCCCTGATCCCCGTCCCTTAACCCCTTAGAAAAACCTAAAATTAATCGCGTCATCACAGGGTCTACCTCCAAACAATGGACACCGTCTCTCGCAAGCACTACGCCCAATGGCTGGCAGATGCAAAGAAAAATCCCTCCCCGAAACAAATAATGATGACCTCCCGTGAACTCAACATGGAAACTTCCCTCCGTGTATTCTGCGGGAAACATATCCCCGATCACATCATCCCTGTGATAACCGATCATTATTGGCTCATTACTAAGGCTCTCCAGCTCGTTAACTTCCCGTTTGCTCTTCCGGGGACTAACGTGTATAATGCGATTCAAGCCCGTAAACTCGTTATGAAGTGGCTCGAACATGCTGCGGCGGAGAGCAAGAAACATATTGCTGCTGGGGGTGATATCGAGTGCATGCTTGATGCATGGGTGTCCGAATTGCGCTCTCAGGAATCCACCTCCACCTCCACTGCTACCAAACGCGACTTCTCGGACCACGAGATGGCAATGGTGGTCCTCTCATTCCTCTTTGCCTCCCAAGACGCCATGTCCTCCGGAATCATCTACCTGTTCCAGCACTTCGCTGATTATCCCGACGTCCTCGCGAAAGTGAGAGAGGAACAGGAGAAAGTCAGAGGGGGTGATGTGAGCAAGGCGATGACTTTGGAGATGTTGGATGATATGCCGTATATGAAAGCCGCCATCAAAGAAAGTCTCCGCATCAAGCCTCCCGTTACAATGGTACGGTCTTTTCGTTTCCTCAGATAATCAGGTCCTTAACGTTATTCGGCAGGTCCCCTACAAGACGACTCGAGCATTCCCCATCTCAGACTCCTACGTAGTCCCCGCAAACTCAATCGTGATCCCCTCCGTTTACCCATCCCTGCACGACCCCGAGGTATACCCCTCCCCATCCTCATACACTCCCTCCCGATGGCTCGATCCCCAAAGCACCGCCAACACCACACCAAAGAACTACCTCGTCTTCGGCAGTGGACCCCATAAGTGTATTGGTGTGGAATATGCGATGATGCATATGGCTTGTGCGATGGGAATCGCTAGTGTTATGATGGAGTGGGAGCATGTTAGAACGGAGGATAGTGATGATACTGAGTGCGTATTCCTCTTTCTTTCTTTCTGAGTTTTTTGTGTGCAGAGGTGTTAATGGTGGTGCTGTAGGATTATCGCTGCATTGTTCCCCAAGGACGGATGTTACCTCAAGGTGTCACCACGTCAGTAGTTATCAAATCATAGACCTGGCCTTCGACGAAGTTTGCGAAGACTGCGATTTCGATAACGTCGATATCAACGCTCACGAGAATTGTCGTGGTTAGGAGATGACGTCGATGACAGTCATGACAGTGGAGAGAGATGGGAAAGAGGAGAGACAAACTTAGATTATCCTTCATCGTTTTATTACAATTCTTAACCAAGCACTAGCATTCTTTCAAAGTTTTTGGATAATCAATGATGTTCATTGCATTGCAAATACTGTACCATTTTGACAACGCCGGATTGTCCCATGTCCCGGAGCCTCGCCGCCGCCTGTTAAAACACAAATTTCCGTGTCCCGAGCTTGACATC
>KV428269.1:0-30621 GCA_001632355.1 Sistotremastrum suecicum HHB10207 ss-3
TGATATCACATATCATATCACTTTGCGATATGATATGATATGATATGCGATATTTTGCGATATTAAATATCCGTTTTTGCAACACTAGTGACTGGCGAGTGCGGTTGCGGTCCGGCAACCAGTCACAGCTGCAACCGGTTGCGCAACCAGGCAGTGGCAGGCACCGCCACTTTTTCCAGTCACACTGCAGGCGCTTCAGAAAAAATTAGACCTCCTATTTTGACTCCTGAGCGCTCTGGAGTACTTTGGAGTACTCAAGAGTTGAAATAGGAGGTCTAATTTTTTCTGAAGAGCGTGGTGCGTGCTCCAATTAGTTTGACAGGCACAGTACTATAGTATATTGTTATACCACACAAAAAGTCATCATGTCTGGATATTAAATCAAGAAACAGAACTGAAATCCAGGATCATAAGATACCTTGCCCAATAATTGGACCCATATGTGATGAACAAAGTAGATCCAATGATGTCCTTGATCTCTGCATTATTATAGGCAGGAGGTATCCACAACTTACGTGTTTCATCAGAGTCAACAACCCATCTTTTGTCACCACTAACAGAGTACTTGGGACTTGTCAACCCCCTCAAAATAGATGCATAGACATCTGACTTGTATGTTTGGTCATCATACAACTGTTCTTGCTGTCCTGTGGCAGCATTCCAGATCCTGGCTGTGTAGTCACAAGATTCTGACACTACATGAGTGCCATCAGGAGAATATGCCACAGAATAGACATCTGAACTGTGGCCACCCAGTCTTTGTACCTCAGCACCAGTGACTACATTCCAGATCCTGACTGTCCAGTCACGAGAACCAGACACCACATGGGCACCGTCAGGGGAAAATGCCACAGAGTGGACCACTGAGGTGTGACCCTCCAACTTCTGCTTCTCTACACCTGTGGCAGCATCCCAGATCCTGACTGTATTGTCTAAAGATCCAGAGACCACATGAGTACCATTAGGGGAATATGCCACAGAAAGCACAGGCAAAGTGTGCCCCCTCATTCTCTGGACTTCTGCACCTGTGGTAGCATCCCAGAGCCTGAGTGTGTTGCCCTGAGATCCACTCACAACATGGGTGCCATCCTGTGAGATAGCCACAGAATTTGCACCTGAAATCCCAGGTTGATCTACTCCACATACAGCCATTCCATAAGAATCCCATCCTTTCTGCTTGCCCATGACAAGCCTTGGAAGTAAATGCTGTATGGGTACAAAGTATGTGGCCCACATGGATGAAGTTGTTGGCATCCAAAATAATGCAGATCTGTACAGATCATCTGGATAACTACTGATAAATTCAAAGTTCTTCTCAACAAATTTGTGTGCATCTTCTATTTTTGAGAACAGTCCTGGGAATGAGTCCTGTATGATGACATTGATCAATGGTGGATTGAATATCTTTTTTTTTGTGAAAATCTCACAGATATTCTCCCTTTGATGCTTTCCAGGGAATCTCTTGCAACCCAGAGCTGACCAAGATGACAAAGGCACTCAACCCAATGCAAGATGTGCAGATCCATGAATTCATCTATTTGGCTACACAGGCCATGGATGAATTCTATGTTTTGGCAAAATGCAACATGTGAGGCCCAATGAAGGCAGGCATATTGGAGCCCCTCAGCTATGTTTAGCCTTTCTGATTGAGAGGTTCTGATGGAAACATGACCAGGGGAATTCTCCCATGAGTTCATGATAATCTTCAGACATTGGTATGCTAGGCGCAGGTGTGATGTGGGAGGATCAAGAAAAAAGTCATGTGAACGTGTGGAGGTTGTGATGAAGTCAGGGAATGATGCATGCAGTGGCGAGATCTTGGCATTCTGATCACTCTCTGGGATATAGAGCACAGATCGGAGGGATTGCAGCTGATCCCATGTATCATCTTCCATCAGGTTGAGTAAGCATGATATACCACGAGCTGTGAGTGGCACAAGAACAGAGACAACAGTTCGGAGGATGTCAGTCATCACACTCTGCTCATACTCATCAAGTCCATCACAACGATCATTGAGTATCTGTGTGTACAGTGCATCAAGGGGAGCCATACTCAGTCTGCTGGGGTTATGCACATCTGTGTCAATCAGCTGCCGAAGGCGGCGACGGGCAAGCCTAGCTTTTGGATCTTTCACATATTTCACCACGGTAGCTGCATAGATGAATAGATTCTTTGCTCGCTGAGCAAGGATTTGAATGTCTTCCATAGATGCAATGACGTCTCCGTGTATGCTTTGTGAAAGCTGAGAGTCCTGACGCAGTTCATAGTTGAGATATAGAGTGATATCATCAAGAATGATCTTTTGGTCGACATCATGTAGGAAATAGAGATGGTGGAGTTGATCACGAGGATAGCCAACTAATTCTGTTTCCGGTCGACTTGTGATGAAAAGCTTGAATGGAAGAAATACCGCATGTTGGAAGATGGCGTACAATAAAGTATGTACACGCTGCGAGTCTGAACACTCATCAAGAGCATCAACCACAATGACAGGTGCAGTTTGCCGAGATTGAACAACAGATTGTAGAGGGATGAGTATGAGTCTCTCGAAAAACTCTTGCAGATTTGCAGTGTCGGCGAGGTCAGGGTCAAATTCCAAAACATCGACGATGGGCATCAAGAGAGGAGCGACTTTATAATTGGCAAGGGCATAGACAATGGTGGGCAAGATACGGTTTACTTGCTTGCATTCGTCAATTGCGCGAGAGCAGAAGAAGCTACCAGCAAGCATGTTCTGCTCTTTTAAGCGCCGACAGAAGGTGTAAGCGACAGTGGTTTTCCCAGTGCCCGCCATGCCATTGAGCCAATATATATTTGGCCGTGACGGATCGGGATCTTGACTCCATGACATAAGTTCTTCGAGAATAGCCTCACGCGTATTCGGTGTGCATTCTCGACGGGATACGCTGTCATTCGACTGTGCTGCGTCGAACCGAGCTGATGTTGCCGGACGTAAGTTCCTTGCCAACTTTGCCAGCATCTCGCCCTACACAAATGTTAACAGGAGTAAATAGAAGCCTCTGGGAAGGGCTTACGTCAAGTTTTGCTCTGGCCATCTGTAAGAGCCCAGCAACAGTCTGGTACGTCTGATCAGCCGTGATCGTCAGGCCAATGACAGCACCAAGCTACAACAAATGTCAGACAAGGGCGGTATCGTAGGCTAAGCAACGTACGTGATAGACTTCACAAGCATCGGTGACGACTCGGAGCGATGTGAGTATATCGACTGCATCCGTCGATCCTTCCTTTATGTACCTGAGATGACGGACAGAGAACTTCTGTTGGAGGATCGTAGTCTGTGTCTCAATAGTGCTGATGGAAGATGTTTGACGCCGACATTGAACCTGATGAATCGTTCACTCACAATGCTAGGGCGTCGAGCCGAGCGTTAAGCGCTGGAGATAGGGACGACACTTGATATGGTACCATGATTTGTCCAAGGGCCTGGAGTTTAATCCAGACTTGATCAAGTTCGTTTCGGATGCTCGAAGGCAACTAGTTGATGGTTAATTATGCCGTCCGGACGGGAAATGAATAACGGACCTCGAAAGGCTCAACCCATGCCGCAAAATCAGCTAACGCCGATTTGAGACGGCTGTTCCACCCTGTGCTCTCTTTCGCCATCACCAACAGCGCTTTGGCACCTGCCCAGACATAGCTCGCGTTTGGCGTAACACGAACACGAGAACGGCTCGAAATGTCATAGAAGGGAGCGCTTGTGTATGTCTGTTGGTCTCGGTTGTCACGGGGCAAATCATCCGGCATTGTAGAATGCAATGGCTGTGCGGAGGAGCCTGTCGCATAGGATGGGGATGAAGGAGGAGACATATGGGTGTGTGAGACAGCCATTTGTAAATCAGGGGAGTGCGGATTTGGCGATACTACAGGGTGGGATGGACTGGGTGAGTCGACGACGTTCGAGGCCTCGTCATTCCGAGAGATGGGCCCAGAGTAAACGAGCGGCTGTGCAAACGACGAGGTCACATCATCTGGGAAAGACGAGTGCGCTGGCGATCGAACGAGAGATAATTCGCGCGAAGAGGAGTCTCGATGTGATGTAGAGTCGACGATAAGCCCGCTATGCGTAGGAGCAATTGACCACGAACTAGAAGCTTCAGCAATGGATGATGTCGAGTCCCGCGGAACTGATACAGGGCTCGGGCTTCGCAATTTAGAGGTGATGGTTCTGAAGGTATTGCCAAACACTACCGTCGATTTGGGTGTCTTCGGTTTTGAGGATTTAGGCATTGTGAGGACTAGTGATGTGTTGAGAGAGGAAAGGACGACACGTGTGAATTCGTCCGAGGATGGGCAGTGCAAGGCCTCCCCTTCTCCCATATTCACAGGATAGACGCCATACATTAACTTGCCACCGCCTCTCCGAGCATGGCGTAAAGAATTGTCTATCATTTGGATGGCTTGGCCAGAAGCTATGGGTCGTCAGCGTCAGCATATGAGGACTGTGACAACACAGAGAAGGCAACGATGAGACTATGACAAGGTCAATATAGTGAATATACTTAAGAGAATTTATCAAGGAATTTATAAGACCCACATCGCCAACTTCATTGAAAGGTACTGGTGACCTGCATCTTCGACTCGACTCGAAAGTCGTTTTTAAATCTCTTTATTAGCAGCTCTGACTTTCCCAAGCTCAACATGAGGAGCGGTACTGCAAACGAATATTGTCCACGGGACGTCCCAGAGAAAGGTGGCACGGCAACCGCCGGCGAGAGCTCTCCGAAGCCATGACGTTCACTAGCTTGCGCCTATACTTGTGCACCGTCTTTTTTCTGAAACATCCATACCAACTGGATTGCATTCTTTATAGTCTATTCGATGCGATTCCTTGGACTCCTCTTCGTGATCTGGAATAACACGCGAAGCCCGACCTACTAAGATCAAGTCATCCGGCCGAAAAAGAGCGACGAACGTTTCGGTGGCACCCATCAGTTTTTCAAGCACGAATAACATCATGTATGCTACCTTTTGTATCCATTATTCTACGTAACTCACCGCTGGGCATAGCTCGGATTATCTATGTGGCCGCAGACGTACGCGTTTGAGCTCTGGATGGCAAATCGTCGACTGTACCCTTAAGACGACAACGCAGTAGAGCCACCTCATAAGCGATAGACGATGAACAGTATCGTCTTGCTCATTGAGGTACGTTCAGTCTTCTGTCATCAACAAAAATATCTCATTGGCTGACTTCACCCTCTTCTCGTTCCTCAGCGCTCAAAGTTGAGACGCCGAAACCATGCGCATACAATGCACAGCCGAACCCTCTTCAACCCAGCTCTCTCACCACCACCTCGTTCCTGCCACCTCGCACGTCTTCCTCGCCCCTCATCCACCCCTCTCTTCGACCGTTCTCCAGACGTCGCCCAGTTACGATAACACACGACTGCGATGGCTGATCAGTCGTCGGCTGATAGTCATGTTCAATCCCTGCAGCCTCCAGGCACTACCATACCGACCGTATCGATGGGCGCTCTGGAGACCAAGTTTGATCAACTGCTGGAGTTGATGAAGACGCAGACTATGGCCATTAGGGAACAAACTCCGGCGATCAAGGCGATGGCCATTAGGGAACAAACTCCGGCGATCAAGGCGATGGAACAAGAGCTGAAGGACCATGGGGAAAAGTTGGAAACGCTCAGGAAGGACGCCGTGAAAAGTCAGTCTTGACCGGTTGTCAGCACCATCTGCTTTAATTGTCAATACTAGACGATCAACCGTTTGAACCACGAAAGCCGAGGGACCAGCAAACGTGGGGCGCCATGAGTAAGGAGGTTGTTGCATTGACGAAGGAGGCGGTTGGCGAATGGACTACGTTGATGAATGTGTCCTTAGTGTTTGTGGGTGTTTTCCTTATCGCCTTGAACGACCTGTTCATTGATCACAATAGAACGCCATTTTCCTTGCGATTGTCACTGCGTTCATCGTTCCGGTCCTCCAGGGCCTCCAAACGCCGGCGTCAGACGGAGGGGATACCTCCGCTGACGACGAAGGAGACTCATCGGGCCTGTTTGACCCTCATCGACAGGAGGTGATCCAAGAATGGATTGCGTTATTCCAAGTATCTGCATTTGCGCTCAGCGTGAGTAAAAATTCCACGACATTGCGATCTGCTAGCCTAACACTAGAGGCAGATCTTCAACTCCGCATTGTGTGTACTCGGAACACAGTGGGGGGCACGATTGATTGCTCGTATTAAAGCGGAAGACCCCCACGAGTCAACCCTCCTGTTTGAGCGCCGCAAAGTTATAGGGAAGAAGTGGCTTCTTCGACTCTCCGGATTACTGTTTTCGACGCTACTTCTATCCATCCTCCTCTTCATGGTTGCATTCCTCCTACAAGCATGGGTCGTCGCCTACGCACAGCCCGAGCCACGGCCAGTGCTCATCGCTGCGGCCTCCATCGTGACAGCCATGGTATTCACAATTTTGATAATCGTGACCGTGACAACATACCATGCAGTGCGAAGGGAGAACTCGCCATTTGAGACCCCGCTGAGTAATGTGATACGTTTACTCTTTCTTAGCGGAGGCAATTACGAAGGCAGCGCTCAAAGTACGGAGGATATGCTTGAAGTCGCAAAAGACGACGGAAAGGATATGGCCTATCAAAGCGGATCTGAGTATTTCGAATTCACGCCGGAAACGCTGAAAGTATATGCGTCGGTAGTCATCAATTCACCCGAAGCGGAGGTCTTGGATAAGGTGGTGCCGTCATTCAGGTTTGGGCCTTGGGCTCAAGCAGGGGATCACTTGTTCCCACTCTTTGAGGCAGTATATGAGCGATTCATGGCCACAGACACGTCGATCCGTGTCAGGGAGACGATCGACGAAGAATTCAGATCTTTTTGGAAATTACTCACCGATGAGGAGCGGAAGGAAAATACGAGGATCGGGGGATGGTATTGGTTGCAGTGCCGACAATTGTGTTATCAATTGGCAGAAGGGCATACGAAATATTTCAGGTCCTGGGTCGGAGCCGCGGGAGTAGAGGAAGGCAACGAGGATCTGCGAGAGATCGCAGATCTTCCATATAAGGATTGCATCGGTCGTGTTCTGGCTTCGTACGATCGAGAGGGGAAAGTGGGGGATCGACAAGACATCTTTCTTTCCGCTTACTACAGATGCCGCGATCTCCTCCGAGCTGGAAAGGAAGATGACGTCAGAGAAGTCGTTTCGGCTCGTCATTCTTCCATCATCAAGTCATTCATGCGATCGGCTTCAGTAGAAGAGAACATCTTACCCTCCTTCATTCTAAAAGGACGGGAAGAGGTTATTCTGAGTGAGATCTCGGGCTTCTTATCTGATCCTCTCCTTGTCTCTCACTCCGTTGTCGACGACATCCTCGACGCCCTTGTCACGCAACTTCCTCCTCACTTCAGTCTTACTGAGCCCCTCGACCTTTCGCATGTTATGGCCACAATATGTCGTGTAGAACCCATCTGGTGTGATTGGGAAAAATTCACACAAGCAGCGCTGTTCTTATTCGAACATGGCGCCTTTGATATGCTGTCTGATGTCAGCTCCGCATACATTTTCCTGAAACAGTCTCTCGAGAATCTTGACATTTCTTCTCCCTCTTACAAACGCGCTATCTCTTTTCTGGACCAACATGTGGAACGCTTTTCTGGTACGAGATTATCACCTGTATACCTGTCTTCTCTAAACGCTTCTGCTAGGCTGCCTCAAACTCTCTAATCACGCTCACGCAACCCTTGTTGCTGATCTGTCTATCTTTGCGCGAGAGTTGGATACTTCTGATCATAATACCAGGGTTAAGAGATTCGTGATTGCGCTCAATCGTTATTTTGCAATCCTTCTTGGTGACCATCCCCCACCGCTCAGTCCGGACGACTCTCTGTTGGTTCTCAAGTCTATTGTCCGCAACCCCTTTGCAATTTGGAATGATCTTGAGCCCCTTATCTCTCGCGTTGAGTGGACCAATGATGTCATTTGGAGAGTAATCTCTCTCCCCGAGAACCTCGCTGGCCTGGCCTACGTAGATGATGATCTACTTCCTGTGCGATTACTCGGATATCTCAAAGAACGGGATTTTGTTCTCCCATCTGACTCCGACTTGTCACCCCTAGCGGCCTGTATTACTCGTCACGACCCTCGCGCGCGTCATTGGAAGGAGCACAGTGATGCTTTGATGCACTACATTGCTCAAGGACACGCTTTCCGTCGTCTCACCGATCGTGAATCTGCACGCAAATTTTTCACCCTCTGTGCCAAAGCACCCGACGATTATCTCTATGATTATCGAATTTTCACATCTGATGAGACTCGCAGGCAAGCCAAGGAATACTTGAAGGTAATGGACCCCGTTACTGGTATGTAACATTTATCTCAATATGACTTCTCCCCTGTACTGACTCGTGAATCTAGATGAACCTGTGACAAGCTTTTGCGTCATGAAGTACTGGAATATGACACGAGAATCCATCAAGAAGTGGCTCGGCCACAAACCCAACGTTGATCAAACGCATGGCTCTATTCTTGCCTCACCCGTTCCGCATAGCACGATCGAAATGGAGGTCATTCCGCCAATTGAGGAAGACTCTACCAACCCAGGTACAGGGGCAGATCCCGAAGCGCCTATTGCGGACGCTCACGACCTTGCTCACGACAGTCCTGCTTGAGCACTCCGTGCATCGGTAGTACTCCATCCTCAGCATATTCTCATTGTATTGGTGAATGTGGTGAATGAATATTAATCTCTTGCTTCAGCCTCAACGCTCGCGCCGATCCCTTCAACGGCGATGCCGTCCTTCAGAGAGTCGATCGCATTCGGATCCTGCTTCTCATGTATACGATTTTGTCTATTTCTCACCCTCTCTCTCGTTCATTTCTTCTCAGTACCTTACAATTTATAAAATTACTTGGCCTCCAACGATCATGCTTGTGATTGACATCGGTCATAAAGATCGGGAGGGACGTTCGATTCGAGCAATCCCAGCATCTCATTGAACGGCACCCATTCCAATCCACGTACTGGACTTCCTTCATGTAACACTCTCACAAGCAGCTCGTTGCCTTCTCCTGTCAGCACATCATCACCTTTATTTTCGACCAAAGCAGAAGACGAAAGAGAGCCGGGCGTAGACCATACTTCGAGGATGATCTCACTCCCGAGTGCTGGCCATCTCAATCTCCCATTATGATCTTGCTTGCCGATACCAAGACCAGATGCGAGGCGGATCAAGGAGCCGTCGTGGCCTACGTAGATTCGCATCTTGGGCACTTTCGACGGATGCGAATCTTCATGATGAGCTAGATCTCGAGCTTCATCGTGGGGCGATATGAGGGCACGGAGATTTGTTGCGAGTTCGAGGACCATTACTCCTGAAAGAATGTGTCTTGGTCAGTCGGGAGTATACTTCACGCCGAAGCGAATGGGGCTCGCGTACCAAAAGTTAGTTGAGTATACAGTTTCGCGTTTGGAGCTTCGTTCCATATCCAGCTATCAACGACCCAGTTCGTCAGCTCCACTTGCAGATGAATAGTGAGTGAAAAGAATAAAACGTACTTATATTCCCAATCGCCTAATGCGAAGACGCGCCGAGCGTCTTCTTCCGATACACATTGCTTGGTATTCGGATTGCAAGGAAGAGGGTGGGAATGACACGTTCGTGAGGCGAAAGTGTCGAAGAAATGATCATCTGCTCTCCCAACTAATGTTCAATCTTTGGGAGGGTAATCGATGAAGAGGGACTTACACCATTCTTCCCAGGCACCCAATCCTTTCGTCCCAAGCATTTCGCCGAGTCGATCCATTAGATCTTGGTTCTGGAGGAGATGAGTCTTCCATTCGGGTGTTGATTGTGATGCAGCGCGGAGGGCTGAGGCGGCGGGACAGGAGTACGACGGGACGAGGGAGTCTATCTAAGCATCGATTATCAGGAATTCGTGAAAGGAATAAGTACAAAGGAGGAGAGGAACGTACGTTTGAAGGTTGGACATACACAGGCCAAAGGATGTCTTTTGTCGAAGTGTCCATGCCGTAGAGGAGAGCGCCAGCCACTTGATACGTTCTGTCTTCGTTCGACGTTCTGATATGAATGTTCTCCGGTGTCACTCCAGCCCCTCCCTCTCCTGCGAGAAAATCACGGTACACAGATATCAAATCCTACACATCACTATTAGCCTTTTATCGAACGACAAGAAATTAGCCGGCGTACTTTGCCATGTTGAACTGCGTCATCCAGTCCTTCCTTCGTCAACTGTCCTGCCGAACAATTCCCATTCCATAATCGGCCTTTGAAGGGATGCCACGAAGGTATGAAAGCATTATGATACACTCGTGCTGATGAAGACGGATTTCCATGATTTTCTTGTATGAAAGAGGAACAGTCCCATCCCTCCGCGGGATTAAGGGCGTTTTCGTTTGGGTACAGGTTATCCGGGGTTCTCTGCTCTCGTTGAGTAAATCTGATTTGATTGGGTCAAAGAGCGTACCTTGTGATGACGCATCATTAGAGTAACATGGATTAAAGTCGCGTTTGTAGAGGGTGGGCGGGAATAATGAGCCTCGTTGACGTGTGGGGCATTACAATAGTTGTATGTGTCCCAAGGCAGGTACGACGGCGTATGGGAGGTGTTGTATATCCCGCGAAATTCTGATGAATGTACATCTTGCGACGGCGAGAAGACGTGGTTGACTTGGGTGGTCGATAGGACATTGAAGAAGTGGTATACACGGAGGAGCAAGTTGAGGCAGGATTCGACTTTCAAGGACAAGGGTAAAAGTGAGTTCAGCAAGTTCATTGCGACTTCTGCCAGGACTCTCATCTCTACCAGCGAGGATGTGTGTGAGCTGTAGATTTCTCACACATAGGAAGCTTAGACATTGATGCAGCTTTAGCAGAATCGCGGGACGCGACCTCAGGCTGGCGAGGAAAACATGGTTATATTCGCAGCCGGCTTATGTCATCGCTTATGTCATCTCAGGCTTGTCTGCTTTCTTTTGCGTTGGACCGCTGATTCCTCCCAAACTCAACACAGCTTAAGTTGCTAAGCAGTTGGTCGAGTGAAATTGTGAGAACACTTGCGATACATAACACTACTGGTATCGTGTTTCGTACCCTGCACCATTCCACTCCGCCTAGATAATTGACCGACTCCTCTTGCGACTCCTTTCAGTCAGCACATTATTGCAAGTATCATCGAGATCGCCACGAAAGCCACTTGTCACTTGTCATCAGTCCATCTCTATCATATTCCTAACTTGTGCTCCTGCCTCCCACTACTGGACTTCAGCCCAGCTCTGGTTCCCCTTAGCCTTATAATTGGTCATCTTATCCTCCATCCAATCGACGGCCCGCTCATCCACACCTCCCGGTTCAAACTGGCATTCCTTCAACCGCACTCTCAAGTTCTTGATTGTATAGAGTATCGAAAGATCTGACTACTCCCGGAGACCGCGATTGGCGCTATGAGCACCTCAGAGTCGCTCCTGCCAGGCTGGGCTACACCTGAATCTTGCAACGCAGTAAGCTCGTCACAGTGACCTTGAGACTCATCACAATCTCATCATATCAAAGACTTGATGGTTGGATTTCCGAGTCGTTCAGTCTTAGAGACCAGCACTCCAATCCATGCTTCACGTTTAAGAGCTACGGCGATTCTGGTCCGGCCTCAAGAGGTCGTCATAACACGAGACGACTCAGTGTGGCATTTTTGACCGGTATGAATGACTGCTGAACATCTTCTGTAGAGATGAGAATTTGTCATGGATCACAACGCGATGTGGAGCTCTACCGAACAATCTGGCATTCCTCGCAAACCGACGTTACCGCCTTGAGATCTTTCTGTGATCAGGTCGCTGTCCGATGTTCTCGGGCTTCTCATCCATACAGCCATATCCCTAGTTCCGTTGACGACGGGACGTGTAGACAGCCCATGCTGTCAATATTTCTTCAGTTTATCAATCTTAACATCTTAACACAGAAGGCGCGGGAGAATCCCTTTGACGATGTGTACCTGGGTCTCGGTCTAAACATATGATTCCGATCTCGAAGGAACACACAAACTTCCACGCAACCTTCATCGCCTTCGATTTTCAGTTTGCGAAAGAGAGTTTTCAATTCAACCTCTTGAGTAGTGACAATACGCGCCTCGGAATGAAACCCTGGTCTCGTACATACTCGGCTTCATCTCCAAACTGGTCTACTATATTCAAGCCACAAGAATAAGATCAAATAACTCCAAGACAGTCGTTACACTCAGCATTGCAGCAATTCTTGATTGCGAAGTGTCTCACGTAGCGTCTGGAACCCCATCTCTGCAATACTTCACCGGGACGTCGGCGGCTCGCTATCTCCTATTCTATGCTGCTCGAAGTCGGACAACGACTGTGGATAACCGCTAGAGATCTTACGATCTACTCTCACTCAAGCCGGTCCTAATTTCCAATACGACTCTTGCAATCCGGAGATCTTAGGCGACTAATTCAAAGAACTCGAGCCTTCGTCAAGCAGACCGTATGTGGTTTTACACCTCAGCCCATCGGGATACAGTTCCCGATGACGCCTCTACTCACAACAAGCGACGCGATTGAGCTTGACAGATCTTTATTATTCGGTGCTGACTTCTCCCAGGAGTAGATTTCACTCGGCCGCTTTCATTACTATATCGTTACATCTTTATCCGCTTTATATTCACTCGTGCTCATAGACACTCTTGAGTTTTCCTCTTTTGAATAAATGTTTTTAGATAATATCCTATGCCATTTTTGCATGTCAAATGTTACATCGAATCCGTGAGGAAGATCGACACCAACTTTGAAAGACTCGAAGGAGGCGGTTCGGCAATCGCCGGCGAGAGCTCTCTCGAGCCATGACGTTCACTGGTCTGCGACGCCGTCCTCTCTCTGAAGCATCCAGACCAACTTGATTGCATTACCTCTAGTATGTTGGATGCGACTCTGTAGCCTCTTCGGAATATGGAACAACACGCGAACCTTGACATACTGAGCTCCAGTCATCCGGTCGAAAAAGAGCGACGCAGGTTAGGGTGGCATCCATCAGCTTTTCAAGCACGGATCACATCATGTATGCTGCCTTTGACATTCATGTTTCGACATAACTAACCTCTTGGGATAGCTCAGATTATCTATCTGGCGCCAGACGTAAGCGTTCGAGCTCTAGATGGCAAATCGTGAATGGAACCTGAGACGACAATGTGGTAAAGCCATCTCATCAGCGATAGACGACGGATAGGATCTTCTTGCTCATTGAGGTACGTTCAGTCTTCTATAATCAACGAAAATATCTCATTGGCTCACAACACGCCCTTCTCGTTCCTCAGCGCTCAAGGTTGAGACGCCGAAACCATGCGCATACATTGCACAGCCCATCCCAGTTCTCTCACCACCACCTCGTTCCTGCCACCTCGCACTTCCGCCTCGACCCCTCATCATCCCCTCTCGTCGACCGTTCTCTAGACGTCATCCAGCTACAATAGCACACGACCGCGATGGCTTATCAGTCGTCGGCTGATAGTCATGCCCAACCTTTGCAGCCTCCAGGGACTACTATACCGACCGTATCGATGGGTGCTTTGGAGACAAAATTCGATAAGCTGCTGGCGTTGATGGAAACCCAGATTGTGGCCACCAGGGAACAAACGTCTACGATCGAGAAGGAATTGAAGGATCATGGGGAGAAGTTGGAAATTCTGCGAAAGGACGCTGTGAAAAGTCAGTCATGATTGGGTGTTAGCACGATCTGCTTTAATTGTCAACTCTAGACGATCAACCGTTTGAACCACGAGAGCTCGAAGATCAGCAAACATGGGGTGCCATGAATAAAGAGGCTGTCGCAATGACGAAGGAAGCGGTTGGCGAATGGACCACGTTGATGAATGTTTCCTTGGTCTTTGTGAGTGATTTCCTCATCTTCATTCACGAATATATAGATTGACTTCAATAGAATGCCATTTTCCTTGCCATTGTGACTGCGTTCATTGTTCCGGTTCTCCAGGCCCTCCAACAAGTCCCAGCATCAGATACCTCCGCTGACGACCAAGGAGTATCATCGGGTCTGTTTGACCCTCATCGACAAGAAGTGATACAACAATGGATTGCATTATTCCAAGTATCCGCTTTTGCGCTAAGCGTGAGTAAATAATCCACGACATTACTATCCGCTAAGCTAAGACCGGTTGCAGATTTTCAACTCTGCATTGTGTGTACTTGGTACACAATGGGGAGCACGACTGATTGCTCGTATCAAGGCAGAAGACAACCACGAGTCAACCATCCAGTTCGAGCGCCGAAAAGCTATAGGGAAGAAGTGGCTTCTCCGACTCTCCGGATTACTTTTCTCAACGCTACTTCTGTCTATCATCCTCTTCATGGTTGCATTCCTGCTGCAGGCATGGGTCGTCGCATACGCACATCCCCAACCACGACCAGTGCTCATCGTTGCCGCTGCCATCGTGACGGCCATGGTGTTCACGATTTTGATAATCGTGACCGTGACAACTTATCATGCAGTACGAAGGGACAACTCGCCATTTGAGACCCCGTTGAGTAATGTGATCCGTTTACTGTTAAGCAGTGGAGGGGAACATGGAGGCAGTTCTCAAAGAACCGAGGATATCCTTGAAGTCACATCAGACGACGAAAAGGATGTTTCCTATTGGACAGGTTCCGATTACGGGTTCACGGTAGAAACACTGAAGGTGTTTGCATCTGTGGTAATCAACGCGCCTGAAGCAGAGGTCTTGGAGAAGGTGGTGCCTTCATTCAGATTTGGGCCTTGGATTGAAACAGGGGATCACTTGTTCCCACTCTTCAAGGCAGTATTTGACCGATTCATGGCCACAGACACGTCGATCCGTGTCAGGGAGACACTTGGTAACGAGTTGACATCTTCTTGGGACTTACTCGCCGATGAGGAGCCCATGAATTTCAAGGATACGAGAATCGGGCGATGGTATTCACGCCGATGCCACGAATTGTGCGATCAATCGGCCGAAGCTCACGCGAAATATTTCGGGCTCTTTACTGAAGTCGCCTCAGTGCGGGAAGGCAACACGGATCTGCGAGAGATCGCACAGCTTCCATATAAGGAATGCATGGGTCGCGTTCTGGCTTCATATGACCGAGAGGGGAAAGTGGGATATCGAGAAGACATCTTTGGCTCCGCTATCGGCGGATGCATTTCTCTCCTCCAAGCTGGAAAGGAAAACGACGTCAGAGAAATCATTTCGGACTGCCATTCATCCATCATTAAATCATTCATGCGATCTGCTAGGGAGTGGCGCATAGTAGACGAGGACGTTCTTCGTTCGTTCATCCTACAGGGATGTGCACCGGCTATTCTCACCGACATATCGGAGTTCTTATCTGATCCTTTTCTCGTCGCTCACTCACCAAACTACGACATAGTCGCCGTCCTTGTTCCACTGCTTCCTCCTGACTTTACCCTTACTTCGCACCTCGACCTTTCGTATGTGCTTGCCGCAGTGTGTCGAATGGGGCAGCTTCTTTGGAGTAACTGGGAGGATTTCACGGATGCGACGTTGTTTTTACTCGACCATGGCGCTTTTGATATGCTATCTGATATCAGCTCCGCGTACACTTTCCTCAAACAATCTCTCAAAAGTGTTGACATTTCTTCTCCCTCTCACCAACGCGTTAGGTCGTTTCTGGACCGACATGCGGAGCGCTTCACTGGTGCGAGCTTACAATATGGATACATTTCTTTTTAACGCTTCTGCTAGGCTGCCTCGAACTCTCTGATGACGCTCACGCAACCCTTGTTGCTGATCTGTCTATCTTTGCGCGAGAGCTAGATTCTTCTGATCCTAATTTCAGGATAAAGAAATTCATGATTGCGCTCAACCGTTATTATGCAATCCTTCTTGGCGACAATTCCCGACCGCTCAGTCAGGATGACTCTCTGTTGATTCTCAAGTCTATTATCCGCAACCCCTTTGCAAAGTGGAGGGATCTCGAGCGCTTCGTATCTCGCTTTGAGTGGACCAATGCCGCCATTTGGAGAGCAATTTCTCGCGCTGAGAACCTTGTGGATGTGGGCTACGTAGATGACGATCTACTTCCTTTACGACTGCTCGGATATCTCAAAGAAAGAGATTTTGTCCTCCCATCCGACTCTGACTTGTCACAGTTACTGGCCTGCATCACCCGTTGTGAACCTCGTGAGTCATTCACTTGGGAGGTACACAGTGATACTTTGATGCATTACATCGCTCAAGGAGACGCTTTCCGTCGTCTCACCGATCGTGACTCTGCACGCAAGTTCTTCACCCTCTGTACCAAAGAACCCGATGATTATATCACCGATTACCGACACTTCACAACGGATGAAACTCGCAGGCAAGCCAAAGAATACTTGAAGCAGATGGACTCCGTTAATGGTGTGCAACCTATATCTCAATTTGAGTTCTCCTTTGTGTTGACTGAAGAAATCTAGACCGGACCGCAAGCTTTCGAGTCATGAAGTACTGGCATATGACACGAGCGACAATCACGAAGTTGCTCGGCCACAAACCCAGCGTTGATCAAATGTCTGACTCTGTAGGGGCCTCACCCGTTCCTCATAGGGCGATTGAGATGGAAAATATATCGCCAACCGGAGAAAACCCCGTCCAACAAGATACAGGTGTCGACCCCGACCCGCCTTCTGCAGCTCCGACTGTGGACGCTCATCATACTCCTGCTTGATGGGGGTCGATTGGAACACGCAAAGAAGAACATGCAGTTAAATCGAGGTATCCCGATATCCACATACTGGTATCAAAGCTTGCGGCTCTGCTGTGAAAGCGAGGACCATCTTTTGATAGGACGTGTGAGCTCGGCATATGTATCTGATCTTATGCCTGTGAGCGTTTGTATCCTATTGATTGCCATGGTCAATTCGTCCGTCCGGGTCTTGAGCTTTTTTCTTGTTACTGTTTTCTTCGCGTCTTTCTATTTATTGGTCGACATCTATCTTTCGAAGTCTCAATTTCCATGTATTCCACTCATCGCTAGTTCGTCGCTTGTCATAATGAATGTAAGAGTCAAAATCATGACGTAATCAACCTAACGTCTTCCCGGACGAAATTTGTGTCATTGAGAGGAGTGCAGTCGAGCGCTTTTCAGAACATGTAACGGCTCTGTCTGATCTCCCATCTTCAAACACTCATCCAGCATCCATGTCATCTCAGATTCCCAAAAAAGTCGTCATCGTAGGCGGTCATGGACACGTCGCTCTTCGTCTAGCTCGTCTCCTCACACCCACCCACGTCGTTCACTCCATCCATCGTTCACCTGAACACACGGATGAGATAGCTGCCACACGAGCCGTCCCTTACGTTCTATCACTCGAAGACTCTCCTGTTGAGGCTTTTAGCGTTGCTTTTGAAGATAGCGATGTTGTTGTCTTCAGTGCGGGAGCAGGTGGAAAAGGCGGCGCTGAAAGGACCAAAAAGGTCGATTATGAAGGAGCGCTGAAGGTCTTTGAGGCTATTGAAGGTGTCAAAGGGAAGAAACCGCGGTTGATCCTGGTTTCTGCGGTGGACAGTAGAAATCCAGACATCGTGCCTGATCACTATGTGAGCGTCATGCTGTCATTTTCATATTGATCGCGTAAAACTGACCTGTGGGATAGAATGAAGAAGATAAAGCGCGATCTGCAAAATATCGAGAGTCGATTCCAGCATATGTGAAGTGGAAGTATGAAGCGGATAAAAATCTTGTGGCACGGACGTCCTTCGAATGGACTATTCTCCGTCCTGGAGGTCTCACTCACGAACCTGGAGTTGGAAAAGCTGATATTGGAAAGACCCATATCACCGAATCAATCTCCGTACGTTGCAACTATCGATCTATAGCACCAGCTTATCCTAAGATTTTGACACAGAGAGACGATGTCGCAGCCACGCTAGCTCTATTGGTGGATAGACCCGATGCAGGTGGCCTTGCGCTTGATCTTGTCGGTGGAGAGACCCCTATCGCGGAAGCCTTGGATGCAGCGATCAAAGATCGCGTCACTGCATGGATTGGGTGAACCTCGATGGCTCAGAAAGAAGAAATCCATAACTAATGGCCAAAATGTACTGCTATCTCGTTTGCGAAATTGGTCAGTTATCTTGATCGGCCTTAACCCATGATTTGATGATTCGATGAAACTGGTACCGACGAGTCTGGACCAGACTGGTTACTTCGTCCTGTGCCTTCAGATTGCAAGAATGTTCAGCGCTTACGTTCCCGTCAATCGCTCCCAGTATTGTCTGCGATACTCTCATGTCTACTCATTTCACTGGATCTCCATTCCAAGCATTGCATTGGACGCCCTCCAAAAATAATACCAAGCGCCGCGGTACAGGCCCCCTATACAGTGGTTGCCAAGAAACATCCCACCTTGAATGGCCAAGTTTATCCGACCGTGCTTCTCAATGCTCTCCTGGCTCATGCAGTGCGTCATACTCTCGATCCGTCCTCAGCGAAGTATTCCCGATCAATCGGTTCGCCGAATACAGTGCAGCTTGGTCCGAATATTCAGGGCCGTTCTCGCGTTATATGCTCTTTCGCAAGCTATTGAGTTGCCCCGGCCCGTGAACTCAATCAGCTAAGGCCTCAGGAATCATCTGTGAATCAAACTGACGGAAAATCCCTGACGAAGGGACTAAGATTTTGAGACATACCCCTCGCCCTGGCAAAAAATGAGTGTACAATAACAAACATCGGACATTTCCACATCTTTGTACAATGCCATAGGCTTCACGACCGCACTGCCTCAGACTCTGGTGCACCAACAACAATTGAACTGAACTTACTCACCATATTTGCTGAGATATATCGTCAAGCAGTCTATATTATGGTTTCCCGAACGATTCAAGGAGCCGCATCGCACTCTGAAGGGTTCTTCTATGGTTCAGACCTGGCCATAAGTGATTATAGACATATTATACGTATCATATAATGTCACTAAATCATGCGTTCCGCCCTTTCGAATCGTATTGTACTTCGTGATTACCTAGTTGGTCGGGATTTGCCGTCGCACCTCTTTCGTCTGTCCTGCACTGGCACCTAAACAGCCGCCGGAGCAGCTTCGTGCGTCATTAGACCTCTATCGAGCTCTCATCTACCACCGGACAGGTGATTGAAGGCTCTACTATAGGGCCAAAAATTGAACCTGAAACACTACTAGCTAGCCTAACCGTATACTATTTGACTGGAACACAGACCGCCCGGGCCCTGTATATGTTGGACTTGGGGCCGACTTCGAGATATTGGCTATATAATGGACTTCCCGGCTCTTGATACAACATGAAAGATCAACAATGCCACCAATCACGCTACTTTCCCATCCTTCGCCTTCGGTGTAGTGGCCAGTTGTCCTCGACCACTGCTTTCTCCGAAAGTCCACACATGGATTCTCGTTCCCCCGTCACCAACTCCTAATGCTCATCCTGTCATTCGACATCAGCGGCGGTCAGTATACCCCTTTACGAAATATAGCCGCACCTGACGTTCTATTGACAGATTATTTGAGATTATTCGGCGTGGCTTGAACCTTCCTTGTTCATTTTGTTTCCGACTTGAGCTTCGATGTGGCCTGATGACATTCCTGGCAATACATACCCCAGTACCGTCCAAATTCTTCCAAATGACGTACTTCCGCATGTTTTGGCGTTTTACAATTAGCTTTCCCATATCAACCGGTAACTGGCCGCTCCACTGCTTCGCGAAGCGTAAATTTGATTCAACGATGTATACTGCTCTCCTCAAGTGAACAGTATGGCTCCGAGTTTGCTACAGGAAGCCATCTTGTCCAGTCTTAAAAAGCCTGTTGTGGATAGACTCCGTTCTGTGGACCATCTTGTGTATTCCCGACTCCACCAGCAGCGCGCCCCCTGCACTCAATCTCGAAACCTCAGCTCCATCATGCATTTCTCCTCTTTTGCATTTGTATTTGCCATATTCGGCGTCTGTCATGCTCATACTCTCGTCTGGGGTGACTGGATCAATAAAGTGTTTCAGTAAGGCCTTCTTGTGACGTCCTCGTTCTACGCTGATTTACACATAGGGGAGACGGTCGCTCTATCGTAAGTATTGGCTTGCTACTTCATATGAACCACTAAGAGATTCCGAAAGTATGTTAGAAGTCCCCCTGACAATAGCGTAAGTGTATGACCTCCGCATATTGTCCCGATCGCTCAAGAATTACTGCAGCCTGTGGTGAACATCAGCTCTGATGCTATGGTAAATTCTCATCTTCCTGCGTCAAAGTCATGAGATTCCGGCTCAAGAGCACTCGAAAGGCTTGCAACGTTAACAACACCGCTGTGCCTGACACATTATCTGTAAACGCTGGAGACCTCTTTACCTTCGAATGGTATCACAATACACGAGATGACGACATCCTAGCCTCTTCACATCACGGTATGTTCCCTGCCAATGGCATTTCTACGATCTAACCGTGAGTCGTAGGTCCCATTCAAGTTTATATTGCGCCCACGGCTTCCAACGGGTGAGTTTCGTCAAAGCAGGGACACATACATCTCATTCATTGTCTGTAGGAGTGGTGATGTGTGGGTCAAACTTTGGAGTCAAGCGTATGTCAATGGGTCATGGGCTACTGATGACATGATTGCTGCTCATGGCCAACATTCAATATACATTCCCAACATTGAAGGTATGTGTCATGATTTTTAAATACATTCCGCCGTTTACATATTCCTCGTTGTAGCCGGAGCATATCTTCTTCGAGCCGAGATCAATGCTCTTCATCAAGCTGAATACTTGAACGACCAAAATTCATTCGAAGGAGCGCAATTTTATATCTCATGCAGTCAAGTCCAAGTCGTTTCTGATGGGGGAGTTCCTTTGCCTGCTGGAGTGCCGTTCCCCGGGTAATTTATACAGAACACTCGTCTTTCATCGTCATACTCACCTGTTCGTCGTAGAGCGTATGTTGATTCGACACCTGGGTACGATGATGTCGTGTTCAAATGACACAGTCAATGCTAATCAGTGTCTCATCACAGTATCTTGTTCAACATCTATAATACTTCCGGAAGTACGTGTTCACCTGTTTTATGCTACTTATTCGGGATTGACATGTGTTCCAGCCTTATATGTCGCGCCTGGTGTGAGTATTCCATAATGGAATACCCGATTACTTAGGACATTACTGACACCCTCTATAGCCTGACGTATGGAGCGGAGCTGCGGGCGGCTTCATTGGCCAGATAGGCAATGCTACTAACGTTACCACGTCTTAAGCGACCCGAAGTCGGTTTGAAGATATTATAACGCATGTTTATCATACGACGTCCAACAGCAAACGAAGCCAGTTATTTTCACACCATCCGCGACTGAGATAGCGTGAAGCTACAAGAAAGTGCTCAAAGACTCTGATGAGTCGTGTCACGCTTTGAGCCACGCTCGTTCTTCAAAGTCTTCAACTCTTCGACCGAAACGGTCGAGAACGCCCAAGTCAGCCAGTTACCGCCGCTTCTGACTGACGGCAGGCTCATATCCTCCAGAAGCTGATCTACGTACTGTGGCCATCTATGGAGGATATTAAGTAATAGATCCCACTCAGCACAAGACTAACGAACCCGAAGAAAACAATGTTGGCGCTATAGCTGTCGCTCGTCCAAAGCAACATGTTTGGGTAACGTTGTTGAACAAATGCAGCAACTCTGGCCGTTTCTGCCATAGCAGCCTCCACGGAAGATGGCAGTTTCAGAAACGGATCTCGAAGAAAGTATGATGAAATCCAATGAGCAGCCGCTTCAAAAGTATATCCGTTATTAGATGAAAACTGTGTTCCGTGTGTGAGGATCAAGCCGTCCCAAAGAATAAACGTGCCGTTTAGCACGGAAACTTACAACAGCTCCATTGATGGCGAGATCATGCCGGAGGATAGACTTGGCGGGAACAAGACCCCGGTAGATCGAAAGCGCCCATTGTTCGTTCTTGGGACGTGCTGCCGGAGGATTCTTTAGAGTTTCGTAATCCCATTTTTCAAAGGAATCTGGGATTGTCCGATTCAAGCCGATATCATCCGCGGTCTGTTCTGACGGCACAGGGAAGCCAAAATCATCCGTCAATTACGATCGCATCATAGTGTCAGGAAACATACTGTCGAAGAGACGCTCCCATGAGCTGCCATAGCCAGTGCCAAGGATGACCGCATCGGCGGGTATCGTTTCACCACTCTTCAATAAAACAGATCGTCCGTCATGTCCATAGCCAATAACCCGGGTAGGAGCGATCAACTCAATCTTGCCTTCTGTACATAGAGTAAAGAAGGAGTCGGTGGCATAGCTTTCGTCATTAACGCGGATAGACCAGAATACTGAGTGAGTTCTTCGAAGGGGAGAATCTCGAGGAATCTTGAGGAGATTGAACTAAGGTCTCAGGTCAGCAGGGGGAGCCGGAGAAGCTCGCAAAATACTCACTGAATTGCTCTGTAAAGACTCCCAATAACTTTGCACTATCATACTCCCTATCCGCGTCTTATGTAGAAAGCGCCTTGCATACGTGTCATTGATTATTCACAGATTTTTGCTATTTTGTACACTTACTCGAGTCGACTTCGAAGATCTATTGTGGGCGACATGATCGACATGAGGCTACAAGTGGTCAGTTGAACACAACAGGCAGGCCGAACTTGGACAGAAGAACGTACCGGCTTCGACGTAAGAAAGCAGGCAACCAATCTGGGGCAGAAATAAAAGAATCCGCTGTTTCGAATACGACCTTGGTGCGAATCCCCTTCTTGCATAGAAATGCGGCGATACTAGATGGGATCAGTCATGCGCTATGAAGGATAGGGCATAACAGTACTCTTGTGTTGATTTGCCTCCTCCAACCAGAACAACGGTGGGCGAACTGCCGCCATCAGTGCTCTGTAAAGATGGGACTATATTCTCGACGTTGACCCAGAATTTGGACGAATGAATGACTGGGATTTGGAGCGAAGACGGCGGTTGAAGTTCTGTTGGAATATTTGGTTCACTGCATCCCTGTCCACTCCTTCAGCAAACTTTGAAGTTAGGACATACGGCAGTATAGGTGCTTACGCCGGTACATAGAACGATTTTGTCAAACTTCAGCTCCTCTGTCGAACCGTCTTTCAGGTTTCGAACAGTCATTATCCAACCCTCTCCGACCTCTGATTCGATGATAGTTTCCAAGGCATTTGGTCTTCTCACGTTGATGACTTCCGTTCTGAACCGAATGTGTCCCTTGAGATATTGACCGGCAAACGATTCCATGTAATCCGTCAGCTGGCTTCCTTTCAATCGGCTGGCTCCTACACCAGGCATGGGCAAGCTAGAGAAATGATATTCTCCGTGTACGCTGAGGTAATGTCAGAAATCGACCAGTGCACACTGTACAAAGCGAGTGAAAAACTGACTTGTTGAGACGAAGGGCTGGGTAAACTCTTTCACCAGCCCATGTTCCACCAGGAGTGGAGTCTCGTGTAATGAGAGTGAGATTATCAAACCCATCGTTTAAGAGTGTTTTGCCAGTGATGAGAGCGGAGGCCCCTGCGCCAACGATAGCGACCGCGACTGTTGAAGGTTGGATGCGGGACATGTTCGCAGTCAAAACGAAAGTGGGTCGGTTTCCACGAGTCCAGGGACACTAGGGACATGTTGATCGGTAGAGGCGGTAATTAAGGCGTCCAGAATTCTTTTCGCCGCCTGGAAGTCGAGCGCTAGGCCCATATAGGATTTTAGCAACGCTGCGACCTGCTTGCACCAGTTCGGACGCTGACTAATGACATGAGGCGGATTACTGAGCGATATATTTTTCTCGACCATACAGAAAGGTATCGTTATTATACATCGAACTTTACAGGCTTATGAATATATAGATTAGGAGAGCGTAGGTAGAAGTCAAACAGGGGTCTTCGACGCTCACGTCCATACCACCACCACCACAATACTAGCACTCGAATCGGTGCCTTCGAATTCGAGGCACATCAAATGCGTGTCTGCTTCAGAAACAGAGCACGGTTCCCATCGCGTTCTTCTTTAAGTGTCCTCAGTTCCATGATGGAGACAGGACAAAAAGCCCATGTCAGAAAATTTCCTCCGCTTCTCATCGACGGCAGGCTCATGTCTTCCAATAATTGATCGGCGTGTTGTGGCCATCTAGCATGGATGAGTATTTGACAGATCGAATGGCTCGAAGATGAAGCATACCCAAAGAAGACATTGTTAGCACTATAGCTGTCATTCACCCAAAGGAGAATGTCCGGCCATCGCTGCCGGACGAACGCAGCCACTCTAGATGCTTCCGCGAGCGCAGCTTCCACAGAAGATGGAAGCTTAAGGAATGGGTCACGGAGGAAGTACGAGGAAATCCAGTGTGCCGATGTCTCAAAAGTATAGCCATTGCCCACCGAGAACTAGGACGGCGATATGGTCAATATATGGGACCGGAAGACGCGACCCTTCAGATAATGGCAGTAATTATTGGACGCACCACAGCGCCATTGACGGCTATATCGTGTCTCAGGATGGACTTTGCAGGTACGAGACCTCTGTATACTGACAGAGACCATTGCTCGTTATCCGGATGAGCAGCAGGGGGATCCTTCAGTGTTTCGTAGTCCCATTTCTCGAAAGAAGTTGGAGCCGTGCGGGTCAGCCCGATTTGACTCGCGGTCTCCTCTGAAATGGGATGTCCGTGTCCGTCAGAGTTCAGGGGCATGGACGTCAGAAAGATAGCCTACCGTCAAACAACGGTTTCCAAGAACTGGTATATCCGGTTCCGAGTATGACCATGTCGGCGGCTATGGTCTCGCCGTTCTTTAATTTGACAGACTTCCCATCGTCACCATAGCCTATCACGCGTGTAGGCGAGATTAACTCAATCTTGCCCTCATTTGTGAATGTGAAGAACGATTCGGGTACGTTGCTTTCGTCGTTGAGACGAATAGTCCATTGCGCGGGATGGGCGTTCCGCAGTGGAGAGTCTTTAGGAATTTTGAGCAGATCGTACTATGGGGCGATATGAGTTAGCAGGAACGACAGACGTAGCGATGGATTTTCAACTGACGGAGCTTTCCTGCATATTCTTCCAATGAGCACGCACAATTTTGGCTCCCAACTTTGTTGTATGCAAAAACCGCCTAAAGGGAAGTGAGACTTTGTGGTGCAGGGCCCAAAAATGAAAACTTGCTCTAGTCGAGTCCGCAGATCCATACTCGGAGACATGATTGACAGCATACTGGGCGATTTTGCAAGTTTTAGGTGAGTTGTCGCGGACAGTGATCAAGCTCACCGGCAATGGCGGAGGAATGCAGGCATTGCATCGGGAGCACAGACGAAACAATCGGCCTTCTCAAAAACGACCTTCGTACGGATGCCTTTCTTACATAGGAACGTCGCAATACTATGCGATAGTCAGCGTATGAAGGCTAAAACAAGTGACAACTATACTCTTGCGTCGACTTTCCGCCGCCCACCAGCACCACTGTGGAAGGGTTGAGGGTATCTGTGGTCTTCAGAGATGACAGTGTTGGTTCGAGGTTGGTCCAGAATTTGGATGAGTGCATGACGGGAATTGTCACTGAGGACGGCGGCTCCAGTTCAGCGGGGATATATAGCTGGCTGCAACCCTTATAGTTACATTCATAAGTTAGCCATCATACGGGAAAATCATTACTCACTCCTGTGCAAAGGACGATCTTATCGAACTTGAGCTGCTCCGTGCTGTCGTCCTTCAAGTTTCGGATTGTGACTATCCATCCCTCCTCATCGCGGGCTTCAACAATTGGGCCATCAGTCTTGGGCCTTCGAATGTTCAACACCTCTGTCTTGTATCGGAAATGTCCCTTCAGGAATGCATCGGCAAAAGATTCCATGTAATCTTTGAGTTGACTTCCTTTGAGCCGAGTAGTTCCCTGGCCAGGCATAGGTAAGCTAGAAAAGTGATACTCTCCATGGACGCTGCGTAAAAATCAGTACGTTCCAAAACTCAATGGCAATTGAGATTTACTTGTTCAAGCGTAGCTCTGGATATATCCTTTCGGCGGCCCACGTTCCTCCCGGGCTTGCATCGCGAGTGATAAGTGTCAGATTCGTGAACCCGTCGTCGAGAAGAGTTTTCCCGGTGATAAGGCCAGATGCACCTGCTCCAATGATAGCAACAGCAATCTCTGGGGGCGACGTTGGAGACATGACTGTCGTGTGAGCCTGGTAAGATCGCCAAGGCTATATATACTCGTATAAGTTCACGGGCCAAGGCACCCGCGGACAGCTTCTTGGCGACTGATTTCTTTAAAAAGGCGGCGTCCCTATATGTCACCTGAACACGAGGCTAGTGTCGAGAACAACTTCAAGGTTTTACCTTTAGTTTTGCCGGTGGCTCAGCGCTCAGCGATCGAAGTAATCTGCTGGGCGCTATCAAAATGCCGAATTGCGCCGAAGACTACCTGTACAGAGCGAACGCTCAACACTTATTTGGAAGAGAGCCGCTAATTAGGCCGTCGTGGCCAAATGGTAAGGCGCACGCTTCCTAAGCGTGAGATTGCGGGTTCGAGCCCCGTCGTCGGTATTGGCTTCTTTTTGTACCTTTGTTTTAACTTTGTGCGCTTCTATTCGGTGTCTCCCCGTTCTCCAGCCGCTTTGCATCCGATTTCGCCTTTGGTGGCTCTCGACACATTAAGGGGTTTTATGACTAAGTAATCAACGATCTTTTTGGCGGCGCGATAATGGTCTGAACACCCTCGGCAAACGTGTCGTTACTCCTATCGTTTTATCCGTTTCTTCCCCGAGGTCTTCATGGCTGCTCCAGAGTATCCTTCTGCTCCTGGTTCATGGAAGAACTTGGGCTCAGCTTATTGGTTCCTCTTTCCGCCGACAAGGCCTGATACGCCTCTGTTGGACGGAGCCTATCATCCTCTGGAAGGCGCCTTTTCAGCCACGAAGACAGGGCAGTTCAAAGGTGGTCTTGGGAGCGTGCAAGTAGTCCGGTATACTGATACACCCGTCGGTGAGCTCCAGAAAATTCCGCCCCACTCGTAGATATGAACGTATGACAACGTGCCAGGTCCCTACGACGAATTGATATACATTCCTGGAGAATTTGACAATCCCGTCAATGGAATGTCTGGGCTGCGCATCACCAGGATTTATGTGTCAACAGAAGCGTCAATCTACAACGGTCAGTCTTATTTGACTGGAGTGGTGGCTGTCGCTGTCGCTGACGATGACGATGGTCTTTCTGCAGGTCGCAGGAATTGGAATGTGCCGAAGCATCTGGCTCGCTTCGAGTTCACTTCGTCTCCAACTGGAACTCTTGATATCAGAGTTTTTTCGCCATCAGTGTCGACCAGTGCTCCATTTTTCTCAGCCACGGTCCAGCCCGTCAGATTCGTGCCCAGTTTCCCTCTCAGCACTTCGTACATGCCCTCAACACCGTTGATCCAACCGCCACTTCCTGAAGCTTCAGCTTTCCCCTCATCTCTCCTTGAGGAAGGAGAAGAAGCTGCGGCGTTGATAGGGACGGACAACTGGTGGTCGATTGACCCTGTGATCAAAGGCAAAGTCCGCCTTATCTGGGTCCAACCGAATCTCGCGCCCAGGGCCGGAGGTGGCAAATCAGTAAAAGTATTAGGTGATGGAGAAGGGTTCCCCAGTGTGCAGCCCTGGACCATAGGTTTGGAATGGCTTGATGGTATGGATTTACTTTTTCCTGAGGGCGAAAAAGTGACTGCAGGCAAGGCGGAGAAAAAGAAAGCATGACAGGTATCTGTAACCTCATTGCGTGTCCAGTTCTCGTATTTGTACATATGCATCATTCAGTGACCAGCAGCGCTTGCGGTGCCAGATAAGGCGTATAAGGCGTAGATTTTTGGCATTCCTCTATAGGCGACGTAAAGGTGGTATGACGAAAAGCAGAAATGATGTTGTATACATGGGCAGAGAGAACAATGAGATAGCAACGAAAAGCGACAAATAATATACAGCAGCGAACATACTCCTGCAGTCAGACATGAATATTGTAATTGATGCATAGCGATAGCACGTACCAGCGAAATATCCAGACTCAGACTCAGCTCATCCCCCTTGGACTTGGACTGGGCCCATCATTTTTATGTAGAACTCTAATATCCCCTCCGGTTGAGTCAGCGAATGCCTCTAAAGCCTCGAGCGACGCCGTCGAGGTGTTGCTTGCATCGGCGCCTGCCACAGCGGGCAAAGGTTCGTCTCTGGGGAGTTCGTGTTCATTCTCGTCATAGTCATCCAAGAATGTCTCGGCGGGTGGGCCTTGATCTCCCTCGTCCAGTCTGATCGCACCGCTTCTCTTGGGCCACGAGACGTCCTTCAGCCTACAAGTTACCAGGAGAAAGTCGTGTCAAGCTTTTCGCATGCAAAACAGAAGGTTGAGGCGTACTTGTGCTGAACAACATATTTGAGACTAGACGCTCGTCTCCATAGAATGAATAACAACGACGCTGTTGCAACACTGAACAGGATGAGCCAAGGTGCGAGTGTGCTTAGGGACACGGATGGTTCTGGTTTCGGACTTGGTTTAGGTTCTGAATTCGTGACCTCAAGCCCCCACCGACGTCCACAGTATAACAGCGTATGCTTACCTCCCACTGGAACGAGCATGCTTTGCCAGCAGCGGTGTACCTTCGAGCTCACTGACTCGGAGGGTGAGCGGAAGCGGAGTTACCGGCGGACGGCGCGGCTTCGTGTTCGGCAGTCATGAATTTGCATGAGTTCTTATTTTACCCTCTGAGTATCGGCCGGTTTTAAGGACAAAATGAGTGTGTTCGGCGAAATCAGGCGGCTTCCGGCCTGATCCCCACGGATCAGTCCTGATCAGGCGTGTTCAGGCCTGAACGCGGCTGAACTCATTTTTGCATCGTGTGTCTCGCTTGGCTCTCATGGCTGATCAGTCCTCCTCATGCCTGAGCTCTTTGACACCTGGAACGTCGATGTATTTTTCGTGGACCAAACAACTTGCCTGATCAGGCCTGAACACCCCTGAACGAGATCTCGAAGCGACGTCGCCCTCACGCCTGATCCTGCGTTACAAGCCCTGAACAGGCCTGAATGGTTTTTGCTTCTATCCCATTTCATGCTCGCCATTCAGCCCTGATCTTGCCTGAACGCGCCTGAATTTCGCACTGACTGACGCGCGGTTCGTTCAGGCCTGATCATGCCTGATTACCATATTCCGGCCTTCTCAACGTTCCGAAATTCCGATGCTTCCGCTGGCCAAGTCGAGACTGTATTACACTCTATTCCTGCCATCTCATGGCCAACATCATCGTTCAAAACCTTGTCGACACATTCCACATACTCTCAGATCGGGTCCGCATCGCCCTCCGCACTCAAATAGGCGATCGTCGTCGCCTTCTGCAGGTCCGATCTGATGTTCTCGAGTATGCAGCGGCGGCAGACATGGTGCGTACGCTGATTTATTCTCATTACTCCTGTTTCTCTGATGTGTGCGATGCCATCCCTCAGCATCGTCATCTATTCACTCCGCAGGATCTTCGACAGCTTGAACAAAGCTTGACCAACATGGTCCAAGAACTCGATTCCGCATCCACCCGCTCTGCAGAGCCTCCAGATCATCCACCCCCCGCTGTCGCCACCGTCATCCACACCGGCCGTCCAGGTCGTCCTCGCATCCACATAGACCCCACCTTCCTCGCGTTCGCTCTCGACATCCGTGGGCCAACTGGCCTCGCCAACGACGTCATCCCCTGCAGTTCCCGTTCCATTCGTCGCCGCGCCCTCGATCACGGGCTTGTTGAACCTGGAGTTCCTGTTCATCAGAGAATCCATGACCCTCAGCAGCCAGACGCTCCTCCCACGGACGTTTGGATTTCCTCCACCTCTCAGGTTTCCACCCTCACCGATAACGAACTTGACCAACTCGTTGCTGAGGCCTTGGAGCTCTTTCCAACCTTTGGAAACCGTCTTCTGAAAGGTTACCTTGCATCCTACGGTCATCGCGTCCCAGCTACACGCATCAGCCAGTCTTACCTGCGAGTCTATGGCATTCCTCCTCGCTTCGGCCACCGTCCTATCGAACGTCGAGTTTACTGGGTCCCTGGCCCAGATTTTCTGTGGCATCACGATGGTCAACACGGTATGTCTTCCGATCTTTCGTACTGTGCATTCCTTCTCATTTCTGCGCTTTCAGGCCTCATTCGATGGAAGTTCGTCATCCACTGCTTCATTGACGGCTACTCTCGGTACGTTGTTGGCATTCAGGTCAACGATAACAACAAAGCGGCCACGGTGCTTGACCTCTTCCTTGGTGCCATGAATGCCCATGGCGTTCCTAGTCGTGTTCGTGGCGACCATGGCACTGAGAACGAACATGTTGCGGAATGGATGACTGCTAATCGAGGGGCCAATCGAGGCTCGTATATCTGGGGCAGGTGAGTCAGCATCCTGATTTCATGGGTTTTATTCTCAAGTATGTACTGCAGGAGCGTCCACAACACCCGAATCGAACGCCTTTGGTACGATGTCACCAAAAATTTTGGCAAGAAATGGAAGAATTTCTTCAAGGATCTCGAAGTGTATGAGGGACTCCATGCAGAAAACCCGGTCCATATCTGGCTCCTCCACTACCTGTTCCACCAG